>JAVSCE010011807.1:0-26618 GCA_032199065.1 Smutsia gigantea
CCTGTGGCAAAATCATTTAATTTTTCCAGTTCCAACTCCTATACCTGAATAAGTGAAGTATTTTTGACTATACCTAGTAATATTATAATTGTAATTGAATTACACTAAATCAGTGGAAAATATTCTCATTAATTGAATGAATTATCTGGATTGAGAGAGTATACAAAATATGTATCTATTATGACCTATAATTTTTAAAAACTTCAATGGGCTGTCATTAAAAAATAGTACTTACTGGTAAATTTTGCATCTACTCGGATCCACTCTAACGCTCAACTACTGTTCCCTAAAGGCCCAAATTTTAAAAGTTACAATTCTGACCTACCTCTTCAAGGCCCTCCTTCTTGTCAGAGGCTGCTTGCTGATTTCCTGAGCTAAAGCTTCTTCGATGTCATCAAGCTCAATCTTAGCCATCTCCGGGACTTAGGTTTAAGTAAAACATTTCTAAGTTTCTAACTGATTCGCCTTTTAGCAACCCCTGACCACCACCAGTCCCAGTCTTAACCACAGACATTAAACACACCAAGCACTATTTTTTTGGTCAAATTTCTAACTAGAATGATACCTGCTCAAATGTTAGGGTCCTTTATTTTGTACAGCTCAGTTCCTTGCTCTCCACTTTTTTCCTTTGGCTGACCTGTGATGAACTTCTCCCTGCTAAGGAAATCTAGGACTAATCACAACTTACTTAGCAAAGAAGCTAGTGTCTTAGATGGCCAGGCTATCTGAGGGTTATGATTAAGAAATGCCCTTAAGGCATGTTTTAGTCTCTGTTTAAGCCCGTTTTACTGAATTAAATAACTCAGTTAAGTAATCTATACTCATAGTACTAAAAAAATGAAGCAATTTTCAATTTGGATTTTTAAAATCACTAATTGGTTTTTTTTCCTTCCTCCTCTCCTTTTCCCTCACTTCTCTTTCCTTCCTTTCTCTCCCCCTTTCTCCCTCCTTGCTTTACTGCTCTCTCGCTCTTCTGGTATTTTGGTATCTGACTTTCCCAACAACATTAAAGAATGGGATAGGATATTTCCTTGTTACATAGCTCTACTTAGATGAAAAGGAACTTGGAAATGTAATTGTCAGGGCAACTGTTTCCCCACAACATCCTCAGACTATGGGAAGCACACATTTTCATGGACAGTTAGCTGTCTCTGACAAACCTAACAAAGTCTTAGCTTTCTATAGATATATTTGAACTCCACTTTGCTTACTAGTTCAGTTCTAACTCCTGAACTGAGTAGAAGTTCAAGTTAAAGTTCTGTGGAAAATTTAGAAGAGAATATTCAAAACTCCTTAGAGTTTATTCATTTTCTACAAAAGATACTCTGACAAATAAACAGTCTTTGAAGGTACCTTATATTTCTACTTTTCAGTCCTGCATTCTTAGCAACCAAACTGTGATTTGCATGTTAATTATTCTCATATGGTGCTCATCTCAGCCAGAATATATGTTCTCAGCTCATTAACGTATCTCGGTTCTAAAGCATTTCCCATTAAACTTCCCCAGTTCGGTCAAGTCTCCACTGCATTCAATATACTTGCCTGTGGATACCACACAGAATGGTCACAGGGAAAAATATATAGAATCTGAATCAATCTGAAAAGAGGGCCTAATTAGGTTCTTCCCATTCATAGAAATAGATCTTTCATCAATGACAACAGGTGCAATTAGGGGAGCAACTCTTGTAACGTGTCATGGGCACATCAGCTGATACTAATTTTTCTTTGGGAAGCACTTAAATAAATGATGGCTCATCATTTTTATGTGAGAATTCCTTCTCACCAGAGTTGCCATCCAATTCCATATTTAGAATGAAGCTATTTTAGTCCCAATGGCTTTACACTCAAATCCAATTTTATTTTATTTTTTTAAAAGTAAACTTTTCTTTGTAGTTTCTTTAAGCATATTCCATATATTCTCAAACATCTTCCAACAGGCCTCTTATTTATCTGAAGCTTTAAAGGATGTGTTGTTCTACACAGAGATAACATATTAACACCAGTAATACAGTCACTGCATTTAGAGCTTACAAAATAGCTTTTCATCTGTGGGTAAAATTGCAGTATTTCCAGAATCTCGTGCCTGGCTTTAGTGCATCTCCATACAATAGGTGTTTCCAAGGGGTGGAGAGAAGTAGTTCATGTCCATATCAGTAGGTAATTACAAGCACGAGCGAAGGCTTATCTGGACTGGAGAGATTTAGTGAAGGTCTCTTCTGCAGCCTGGTCCCAAGAGACACAGGAGAGCAGAAGTGAATGGCTGCTTGTAAGCAATTTCTCCCTTTGACTGATTTCAGTTTCAAAGATATTTTGCCCCAGTATTTCCCCCCACTGGAGTTACACCGTCTTATTCATTTACTATTGATAACAATTTTGTGAGACTCAGTGAATGACTTGTCAAAGGAAACATAGCTGGTCAATAGCAGAATTGATTTTAAATTCAAGATACTGGATTTTTTACTACATGGTGATGCCTATTTAAAGTTATTGTAATGTATGAACTTGAAATAATTTAAAACTCAAAGTTTTGTATGACCTTCATATGTATTATTGATAGTAAAGGCATATAAAGATACCAGTAAATATGTAGCACTTCATTCAAAACTATGACTTGACGTGTCATAAAGGGTGGAGAGAATGGGAGGATGGTGGGTTGGGTGGGTAGAAAAGATAAGAAAGAGCTATTCAAGAAGAGGAACAGAATTCTAGCATAAAATCAGGAATGAGAGACTGTGAAGAAACCGAAATATGTGGAGGAGGGGAGAAAGGAGAAGAGAGTGATAAGAAAAGGGGCTAGCTAGATCAGGTAAAGAAAGCTTAAGTCTAGAGAGCTTTGAAAGTCTGGCACAGAAATTCAGACTTACTGATAGAGTGGCAGTGAACCAATGTGATTTCTTAAGTTAGGAATATTAGGGGAAAGTGCTTTAAAGAAGGAAGTACTTGGCAGTGGTCTGTGTGATAGCTTGAAAATAGAAAAGCTGAAGTCAGCCAGTCTGTTGCTGTCCGACCGAGATGTGAAAAGGATTTGGACCCTGTGGCAATGGAGTGTGAAGGAAAAGAGAGGCCAGGGCTCAGGGCTATATTATAAAGAGCAAATGAGAGTAGACTGTTACAGATAGAGCCCTAAGGTTTTAACCAAGGGGACTGGAAGAATGTGCAACTGAAGGGCTAACCTGTTTTCAAAAATAATGTTGAGATACTTTAAGTCTAATTGTGAAATTGCAACTTAGTGATGTCAAATAAATACTTATTTCTAATTAAGTGCTTTTCTGTTTATCAACCTATTTCTAAGCTATGCAATTTTTATTTTATTCTCCAATATTAGAAATTTCTAAGACACTGTTTATTCAATAAAGATTCAACTATAGAGCCCTTTATCTCTTAAGAATAGGATTCATTTCCTGTCCTGCTGTGGCTAATGTGTCAAAAAAAAGTAAAATGCTACTACATCTCTTCACAGACCAAATCTGTCTATTGTTCATATGGTGAAGCTATCAATTCTGACCTTTAGAACAGCTTGCCAATTTATGCACAAGGCCGCATTTTGGCTATTAGGCTATGAAGTAAACACACTTGAGACATTGTTCCTAAAAGCAATTGGGAATTTATAGAACCACAAAGAATTTTTTTTTGGTATCATTAATCTACAATTGCATGTGCAACATTATGGTTATTAAACTCCCCACTTTATCAGGTCTCCTCTACCAACCCCATTACAGTCACTGTCCATCAGCTTAGTGAGATGCTGTAGAATCACTACTTGTCTTCTCTGAATTGTACAGCCCTCCCTGTGCCCCCCCAACACTGCGTCTGCTAATCATAATGCCCCTTTTTCCCCCTTGTCCCTCCCTTCCCACCCATCCTCCCCAGTCCCTTTCCCTTTGGTAACTGTTAGTCCATTCTTGGTAACTGTTAGTCCATTCTTGGATTCTGAGTCTGCTGCTGTTTTGTTCCTTCAGTTTCCTTTTTTCTTTGCTCTTATGCTCCACATATGAGTAAAATCATTTGATACTTCTCTTTTTCCGCTTGGCTTATTTCACTGAGCATAATACCCTCTAGCTCCACCCATGTTGTTGCAAATGGTAGGATTTGTTTTCTTCTTATGGCTGAATAATATTCCATTGTGTATATATACCACATCTTCTTTATCCATTCATCTACTGATGGACACTTAGGTTGCTTCCATTTCTTGGCTATTGTAAATAGTGCTGCGATAAACATAGGGGTGCATATGTCTTTTTCAAACTGGTCTGCTGCGTTCTTAGGATAAATTCCTAGGAGTGGGATTCCTGAGTCAAATGGTATTTCTATTTTGAGTTTTTTGAGAAACCGCCATACTGCTTTCCACAATGGTTGAACTAATTTGCATTCCCACCAGCAGTGTAGGAGGGTTCCCTTTTCTCCATATATCCGCCAACATTTGTTGTTGTTTATGTTTTGGACGTTGGCCATCCTTACTGGTGTAAGGTGATGTCTCATTGTGGATTTAATTTGCATTTCTCTGATGATTACTGATGTGGAACATCTTTTCATGTGCCTGTTGGCCATCTGAATTTCTTCTTTGGAGAAGTGTCTATTCATATCCTCTGCCCATTTCTTAATTGGATTATTTACTTTTTGTTTATTGAGGTGCATGAGTTCTTTATATATTTTCGATGTCAACCCCTTATCGGATACATCATTTATGAATATATTCTTCCATACTGTAGGATGTCTTTTTGTTCTACTGATGGTGTCCTTTGCTGTACAGAAGCTTTTCAGCTTGATATAGTTCCACTTGTTCATTTTTGCTTTTGATTCCCTTGCCCAGGGAGATATGTTCATGAAGAAGTCGCTCATGTTTATGTCCAAGAGATTTTTGCCTATGTTTTTTTCTAAAAGTTTTATGGTTTCATGACTTACATTCAGGTCTTTGATCCACCTTGAGTTTACCTTTGTGTATGGGGTTAGACAGTAGTCCAATTTCATTCTCTTACATGTAGCTGTCCAGTTTTGCCTACACCAGTTGCTGAAGAGGCTGTCATCTGCCCATTGTATATCCAAGGCTGCTTTATCATATATTAATTGACCGTATATATTTGGGTTAATGTCTGGATTTTCTATTCTGTTCCAATGGTCTATGGGTCTGTTCTTGTGCAAATACCAAATTGTGTTAATTACTGTGGCTTTATAGTAGAGCTTGAAGTCAGGGAGCGTAATTCCCCTGCTTTATTCTTCCTTCTCAGGATTGTTTTGGCTATTTGGGGTCTTTTGTGGTTCCATATGAATTTTAGAACTATTTGTTCCAGTTCATTGAAGAATGCTATTGGTATTTTGATAGGGATTGCATTGAATCTGTATATTGGTTTAGGTAGTATAGCCATTTTGACAATATTTATTCTTCCTAGCCAAGAGCATGGGATGCATTTCCATTTGTTAGTGTCCTCTTTAATTTCTCTTAGGAGTGTCTTGTAGTTTTCAGAGTACAGGTCTTTCATTTCCTTCATTAGGTTTATTCCTAGGTATTTTATTCTTTTTGATGCAACTGTGAATGGAATTGTTTTTCTGATTTCTCTTTCTGTTAGCTCATCATTAGTGTATAGGAAAGCAACAGATTTCTGTGTGTTTATTTTGTATCCTGCAACTTTGCTGAATTCAGATATTAGTTCTAGTAGTTTTGGAATGGAATCTTTAGGGTTTTTTATGTACAGTATCATGTCATCTGCAAATAGTGACAATTTGACTTCTTCTTTACCAATCTGGATGCCCTGTATGTCTTTGTTTTGTCTGATTGCTGTGGCTAGGACCTCCAGTACTATGTTGAATAACAGTGGAGAGAGTGGGCATCCCTGTCTTGTTCCCGATCTTAGATGAAAAGCTTTCAGCTTCTCGCTGTTAAGTATGATGTTAGCTGTGGGGTTGTCATATATGGCCTTTATGATGTTGAGGTACTTGCCCTCTACACCCATTTTGTTGAGAGTTTTTATCATGAATGGATGTTGAATTTTGTAAAATGCTTTTTCAGCATCTATGGAGATGATCATGTGGTTTTTGTTCTTTTTGTTGATGTGGTGGATGATGTTGATGGATTTTCGAATGTTGTACCATCTTTGCATCCCTGAGATGAATCCCACTTGATCATGGAGTATGATCATATTGAAGTATTTTTGAATTCGGTTTGCTAATATTTTGTTGAGTATTTTTGCATCTACGTTCTTCAGGGATATTTGTCTGTAATTTTCTTTTTTGGTGAGGTCTTTACCAGGTTTTGGTATTAGAGTGATGCTGGCTTCATAGAATGAGTTTGGAAGTATTCCCTCCTCTTCTATTTTTTGGAAAACTTTAAGGAGAATGGGTATTATTTCTTCACTGTATGCCTGGTAAAATTCAGAGGTGAATCCCCCAGGCCTGGGGGTTTTGTTCTTGGGTAGTTTTTTGATTACTGATTCAAGTTCCTTGCTGGTGATTGGTCTGTTTAGGTTTTCTGTTTCTTGCTTGGTCAGTCTTGGAAGGTTGTATTTTTCTAAGAAGATGTCCATTTCTTCTAGGTTTTCCAGCTTGTTAGCATATAGATTCTCATAATATTCTCTTATAATTCTTTGTATTTCTGTGGGGTCTGTCATTATTTTTCCTTTCTCATTTCTGATTCTGTTTATGTGTGTAGATTCTCTTTTTCTCTTAATAAGTCTGGCTAGGGATTTATCTATTTTGTTTATTTTTTCAATGAATCAACTCTTGGTTTCATTGATTTTTTTCTATTGTTTTATTCTTCTCAATTTTATTTATTTCTTCTCTGATCTTTATTATGTCCCTGCTTCTGGTGACTTTGGGCCTCATTTGTTCTTCTTTTTCCAATTTTAATAATTGTGTCTTTATAGACTATTCATTTGGGATTGTTCTTCCTTCTTTACAAAGGCCTGGATTGCAATATAATTTCCTCCTAGTACTGCCTTTGCTGCATCCCACAGAACTTACGGCTTCAAGTTATTGTTGTCATTAGTCTCCATATATTGTTTGATCTCTGTTTTAATTTGGTCATTTATCCATTGATTATTTAGGATCATGCTGTTAAGTCTCCATGTATTTGTAAGTCTTTTTGTTTTCTTTGTACAATTTATTTCTAGCTTTATACCTTTGTGATCTGAGAAGTTGGTTGGTAGAATTTCAATATTTTTGAATTTACTGACGTTCTTTTTGTGGCCTAGTATGTGGTCTATTCTGGAAAATGTTTCATGTGCACTTGAGAAGAATCCTGCTGCAGTGTATCCTGCTGCTTTTGGGTGTAGAGTTCTGTAGATGTCTGTTAGGTCCATCTGTTCTAGTGTGTTGTTCAGTGCCTCTGTATCTTTACTTATTTTCTGTCTGGTTGATGTGTCCTTTGGAGTGAGTGGTGTGTTGAAGTCTCCTAAAATGAATGCATTGCTGTCTATTTCCTCCTTTAATTCTGTTAGTATTTGTTTCACATATGCTGGCGCTCCTGTGTTGGGTGCATATATATTTATAATGGTTATATCCTCTTGTTGGACTGACCCCTTTATCATTATGTAATGTCCTTCTTTGTCTCTTGCTACTTTCTTCGTTTTGAAGTCTATTTTGTCTGATACAAGCACTGCAACACCTGCTTTTTTCTCCTTGTTGTTTGCATGAAATATCTTTTTCCATCCTTTCCCATTTAATGTGTGTATATCTTTGGGTTTGAGGTCTCTTGTAAGCAGCATGTAGATGGGTCTTGTTTTTTTTATCCATTCTATTACTCTGTGTCTTTTGATTGGTGCATTCAGTCCATTTACATTTAGGGTGATTCTCGATAGATATGTATTTATTGCCATTGCTAGCTTTAGATTCATGGTTACCAAAGGTTCAAGGGTAGGTTCTTTACTATCTAACAGTCTAGCTTAACTTTCTTGTTAAGTTATTGTAAACACAGTCTGATGATTCTCTATTTCTCTCCCTTCTTATTCTTCCTCCTCCATTCTTTCTATACTAGGTGTTTTATTCTTTGCCTTTAGTTAGTATTTGGATGGTCTGCTTTCTTTGCTATGATTTTATTTTCTCTGGTGACATCTTTTTAGCCTTAGGAGTGCTTCCATCTAGAGCAGTCCCTTTAAGATATCTTGTAGAGGTGGTTTATGGGAGGTAAACTCCCTCAGCTTTCACTTGTGCAGGAATTGTTTAACCCCTCCCTAAAATTTAAATGATAATCATGCTGGATACAATATTCTTGGTTCGAGGCCCTTCTGTTTCATTACATTAAATATGTCATGCCATTCTCTTCTGGCCTGTAAGGTTTCTGTTGAGAAGTCTGATGATAGCCTGATGGGATTTCCTTTGTAGGTGATCTTTTTTCTCTCTCTGGATGCCTTTAATACTCTGTCCTTGTCTTTGATCTCTGCCTTTTTAATTATTATATGTCTTGGTGTTGTCCTCCTTGGGTCCCTGGTGTTGGGAGATCTGTGGGCTTCCATGGTTTGAGAAATTATTTCCTTTCCCAGCTTGGGGAAGTTTTCCTCAATTGCGTCTTCAAAGACACTTTCTATCCCTTTTTCTCTCTCTTGTTCCTCTGGTACTCCTATAATGTAAATATTGTTCCATTTGGATTGGTCACACAGTTAGCTCTAATATTCTTTCATTCCTAGAGATCCTTTTATCTCTCTCTGCCTCAGCTGCTCTGTATTCCTGTTCTCTGATTTCTATTCTATTAATAGTCTCTTGCACCTTGTCCAGTCTGCTCCTAAGCCCCGTCAATCACTTGTCTGATTTCTGCATTGTCTTTCCTCACTTCCTCTATTAGCTCTTGCATATTTCTCTGTAGATCCATCAGCATGGTTATGACTTTTATTCTGAAATCTTTTTCAGGAAGATTGTATAAGTCTATCACATCAGGCCCCTTCTCTGGGGTTGTCTGGCTAATCTTTATCTGTACCATATTCCTCTGTCATTTCATGGTGATAGAAGTGGTTGCTGGTAGTCACCACGTGAGTCAGCTGGGCGAACAAAGTCTCTTCCTGTTTATTGTTCTCCTTGCCCTTCTCAGGGGCCTGAGCTGTTTTCCAGCACAGCGGGAGGCAGTCTCTGGGACAATCCCCTAAGCTGCCTGTGTGTGCATTGCCCCAGCTTATCCTATAGTACTGTGGGGATTTGCAGTCTCATTGGGTGCGTTTTGGTCCCCTTGGTGCCTTCCAAACCTGGTTCTGGGGCTCTTCCCGCTTAGCTGCGTGCCAGTCGGGAGGTGATTCTGTGAGGTTGCTGTGGGCGGGGCCAGTCGTTCACTGTTCTGCAGCAGCAGCAGCTCCATCAGACCCTTTGCGGCTCTGGCCGGGTGGGGAAACGAATGGTAGGCTGCTGATCTCTGTGGGAAGCCTCAGAACGGCTGCTTTGCCTGGCTGCCAGCCAGGGGGTCCGAAATTCCCCAACACTCCCAACCTGCTGGGCCAAGTGCGCTGGGATGATTTTGTTCCGCTGCTGGGCCCTTGTCTCTTTAAGATTTTTTAAAAAGCACACACTTTTCTTTTGTCCCAGGGAGCCGGCTGAGGGGACCCGCTTGCGGTCTCCGTCTCAGATCCTGCACTTCTGTTTTTCTAATCTCCAATATACCACACAATGTGTGTCAGTACTCCCGGCGCAGATCACTAGGGCTGGTTATTTAGGCGGCCTGTGCTTCCACTCCCTCTCTACTCTGATTCTTTTCCTCCCGCCAGTGTGATGGGGTGGGGAAGTGCTTGGGTCCTGCCGGGACGCGGCTTTGTATCTTACCCGCTTCGTGAGGCGCTGAGTTCTCGCAGATGTAGCTGTAGGCTGGATGTTGTATCTTCTGGTCTCTCTTTTAGGAATAGTTGTGTTTGTTGTATTTTCACAAATATATATGGTTTTGGGAGATTTCCGTCGCCCTGCTCATGCCGCCATCTTCCCATAAGTCATAGAACCACAAAGAATTTTAGAGATCATATTTCAGCCTCCCATTTTATAGACAGTAAAACAGAAAATTTATTCAAAATATGGATCCTCTTAGTAGCAGTAGTAATGGGACTAGGATTCAGGTGTCTGACTCTGGATTCAATATTAAGAATTTTCTACATGGAACATTGTTAGCAATAGATGCAAGAACTTCGATATTAGGAATGGTTCAGAATCATTTTCATCTATTACCTCATAAATACTGCCCAAGAGCCCAGTAAATTAGATACTTCAAGACATGTCCCTTTTAGAGAGGAACAAAGGGGACACATACAATTGGAGTAACTCAGCTAAATGAAGTTTGAATAACTCACTCAAGGCCACACACTAGTGAGGAATGAAGCTGGAATCTGAAGCCAGGTAATCTGGTTCCAGAGGCTGTGCTCCTGCTTCCTCTCAAGTCCTAGCCCTAGTCCTACTCTAAGTACTATATATGCCACCTTTGAAACAGAATAGCAACTATAACAAATGGAACAATAAAACTCCCAATTATTTTCTGCCTCTGTGACCAAAGATGATCTGTTTTTTGGGGCAGGAGATCCTTTGATCATTAGAAGCTTGAGGTAATTAGTATTACAGGCCCCAGACAGTGTGAGGGGAGGCAGGGCATTCAACCAGGCAAGACAACTGAAAAACTCTTCCTTATCCCAGTGTTCCTCAGGACCCAGGAGAGAGTGAACTCCGTGAAGGAGAACCTGAGCTTTAGGGCAGCACTGAAAGCCAGGACTCTAGAAGATGGTAAAGTGCAAAGAGGCTGTGTTTCAGTAACTAAGGGGATGGGCAGAAGCGTCAAACACTGTAGGGAATTCAGATGAGAGGAGGGTTGAAAGACATTTATTGAATTTGGAAGCTAGGATGCTGCCAGTGAGTTTTGAGAGAGCACCGGAACCTAGACTGCAGAGGGCCAGGGGATGAACTGAAGATGTACATGTATGCCGCACCATTTTAGTTTACAGATGTTTAATGAAACTGGATTACATTTCAGAAAATTCAGTTTTGCAATATTGTGCAGATTGGGAATATTTATCTCAGTTTTAAAAATGATTTAATTAATCATTTGCTATTATTTAGTAAAATGGAACAAATATGAAAAAGTATTAAAAAGTAAGCAGTGAAAAATCTTTTTCCCTTCCCTGTCCACCATCTATACTGTTCCTATCTTTTCCTGGGGGGTAACCACTCTTACTAGTTTCTTCTTTATCTTCTTTTTTTTTAATTTAGGTTTTATTTTTTAAATAAGGAAATCATGCACACACATTTCTACAAGGTGGTCTTGTATTATAGTTATAGACTTGCTTTTGTTCCCCATTAAATGCATCTTAAAGACCTTGCTAAGTCAATACATGATAGTTCCCTTATTATTTTACACATTGTAATATCCCATTAGGGATACAATGTAATTTATTTAACTGGGTCTCTATAAATGAAAATTAAGTAGTTTAAGAATGTTTGCTGTCTCAAACTTTGTTTTAAGTGTGTTCCTTGATGTAGTCCCATGTACTTCATTTACATTTTGAATCACTGTGTTCTACATGATCTTGGATTTCATTCACGTGCACTACTAGCATCTTTAGGGTTGTTCAGTGTGCAACATGCCTAAGTCTGCTTGAGCCCTATTAGACATAGAATTGGGTTTTGCTTTGTGATCTAATCTGAAATTACTTTTCTTTATAATAGGTGGATTTTGTTGTCCAAAGCATTAATATGCTTTGTATGCTATCTATTATATTACTTGGAGTTATGTTCCCTGAAATCATAATTATCATTATCATCGTCATTATCTTTCAGTGTGGCTTGTTTTCTTTCATGTGTATGTGCATGTGTGCGTGTGAGCACATGCATATGTGTGTGAGCATGAGTGTGTGCGTTTCATTGGTTCTCCAGTAGGAAAAATAATAATAAACTTAGCACATTTTTCCTTCCTATTCATCTTCTTTCTCCCCTGCAAAACCTTATATTAATCAGTAATGCTATTGTTTGGTGTTTCATGCTGTTTGTTCTATTCATGCTGTTAGATAGAAATATAATTCTATTACTTTGTTGATTTTTAATACCTTTTGACTTCCAGTGATTAGAGATGAGGCCGTCAATATACTTAATGTCTTCTTTCTTCTTTCCTCTTCCAATTTTTGTCAGTGATATTTCTAATTTGCAGGACATATACTATTTACATTCTGTCATTGTAAAGCTTTAGTTCTATTGTTAAGTATATTCAATGTGCATCAGATCACAATGGCTAAATGTAACTCTCTTATAGTTTCCCCAAGAAGGTTTCGTGGGAATAATATTCTCTGGTTTCTTGCCTATTGCAAACTATTTGTCTGTGGTCTTTATACCTTGAAGTCCCCTTGGCCAGATCAAGAATCCTTGATTCATAGTTTTTTCTCTGGAGGATTGTTTAGATCATTGCCTTCTGGTATTTCATGTTACAGTGGTGGTTGAAGCAGCCTAAATTTTGCCACATTTTGCAGGGAGTGGTATCATCTTTTTGCCCAACTATGCAAAAAGATCTTTACTTTGTCACGCGGCATAATCCCTGATTCATCTTCGTATTGACTTTTTAAGATTACTTTTCCCTGGCTCATGGGGTGTCCTTTAAACATATACAACCAAACCTTTTTTTTTTCAAGAAAACGTTCTTGAATTATATCTCCAAATACTCATTTTGTAATTTTATCTCAGTTTTCTTTTTCAGGAGCTCCAATTATGTATATGTTATATCACATTTGTCTTTTTTTTTTTACTTTCTTTTTTCTATTTAACTTTTTCTTTAGTTCTATTTCATTTTCTTTACTTTCCTCATTTCCATTGTTTTCTTACTGTTTTCCACAGTGTCTGTTTGCTTGTGTATTCCCTCTCTATCCTTTTTCTTTTTTCACTTTATTTTTTCCTTTTTCACCTAAGATCATTAAGTATAATTTCATGTCTTCTTGCTCTTTTGCCATAATTTCCCTAAGTTCTGCATTTTTTTTTTGTTCTGTGGTCTGCCATCATAGAAGCAATTGCTTCATTAAATTTTGTTGTTTGCTGATTTTGTTTCAATTCGGGGCAAAATCTTGGTAAATACTTTTCACTAGCTCCATGTCAACATATTTTTTTTTCTGGGGTATCCATCTGTTTTAAATTTTTCTGATATTTTCCTTTTAACATCTTTGCATGGCTACTGTGCTAATTGTTTTTCATACTTGCCTTTAAATGAGCTGCACCAGCACTTTGCAAATTGTTATTATTATTTGGCTTCTGGATGAGCTAGACGGCTATTTGCAAGAGATTCGTAGCTCCTGGAGCAGAGAAGAATCACAGTATACTTATCTTCCAGGACCCAAAGCCTTTCTAAGCTGCCTGAAAGACAAACTTCTTCCTACAAATGTGACTTTTATGTAGCAGATCTCCCTGCTTCTCTGAATGTAACTTGGTCCTGAGAGATTTCTGGCATCAAGCTGCTCACCCTATTTTTCTCACCTATAGTTCCAGTAAAGGCATAGTTTTTATACATTAGAGTCTGTGCATTGTATTTAAGAAATGGATTATTTGGGGTTCTGAAATCTGATGCTTCTGGGCTCTTTCCTCAGCTTTTCTCCACATCCCCCTGTTTGGCTCCAACATTCAGTTGAAAGCCTAGATACTCTTAAAAATGTCTTGCAGTTTGTCTCCTGATTTCACTCAGAATGGAATTTTTCCATCAAGTCCTTTGGTGATTTCAGAAGGAAAGGAAGTAAGGCTTAGTTTATGTAGCTACATTTGTCTTGAAAGTCTTTATCTCACCAACCTATCCCAAATGACAAATGACATTAGCGCATTAAAACTTGCCTGTATTTCTCTGAATTGTATGATTTTCAGACCTGCAGAGAGAAATACAAAAATGATTAAAAAAAAAACCAGAGTCTACTTCTAGTTTCACATCACTAACCATTCCCTTCTCTTTTATGGTTCTGTACCAATAGCACAAAAGCAAATCTGACTCCCTTTTCTTCTCTGTATTACTTCCTTTCCATGGGCTTGGGTTTTCCATGTCTCATGGGCCCAGGGCCATAAAGACTCTCTTGGGGCCTGGTTGTCACTGCCAAGAGAAACTTGTAGCTCTTGTGCTCTGTAGCTGATACTAACCATTGGCTCTTCTCTAGGTATAACTCATGCTTCTGAATTTTTTACATAACATTTTGCAGGTTCTGACTCCTGACTCCTCTCTTCCTCTGTTTCATTCATGTAAGCAAGAATAGCTGGGGCACCTCTGCTGACAGTCGCCACATTTGAATTGCAGAGTCTTTCTTAGGTGCCTGGAACATATTTTCTCCTAGGATTTCTGACAACCTGAACAGTGTTGACACTGGGCAAAGTTCCAAACTCATCCAAGCACATCCATTTCCCTAGTAAGCCATGTAATACAGGTTTATTTTAATGCTACCATGTTATTGCTATTGGAGGCTACTGATATTGGCCTATGAACCAGGAAAAGAAAACATTTCAAGTGAGCAAATAGAAAATCCTCCCCCAAAATGGCTGTTTGTGGGGTGCGTTTAAATATAACACATAGAAAAAATAGTAAGTACAGAAATGACACAAGGTGGCTTTACTTTTGGAGTTTTCCTTTCAACTTGAACTGGCTTGTTATCTTTGTACCCTGATTCTATTTTAATAAAATGTAAAGACACCATTATTATTGGTGTTTATCTGAACCCAGAACTCTGTTGTATATGAAAGCATCTTTTATTTTTACTCTTACGACATTTTGGCTAATGAAAAAGAAAAGATGCAATCTTGCTGTACTTATTCACATATACCATCCATTGCCAGTTTTTAGTGTTAGAAAACTGTAGGTGCCCCCTCAAACCAACTACAGCATAGAGTAGAGTAGGCATGGAATAGAGCAAGAAATATGTGATCTGAAATGTATATCTTTTAAAGAAAAATTCATGTCTACTTAATGAAATTAAAATTTCCTGTGTATACAGAGATTTGCCTTTATTTCATATTTTTCAAAATACAAATAAAATTCCATTGGGATAGAGTCCCTATCTCATTATTTCTATTTGTCATTCCCTTTCCCTCCAGCTATATCAATCTATTTTTCATATGCATCACTAAACTTGCTTGTCTTTGTTTTCCATTTCCAAAATGCCAGTTTTCCTTCAATATTGCCAATGTAGCCCAAAATACCTTTTCAGGGGAGAGCGTTACTTAATCTATACCCATCATACTCATGTCATTGTTCTTTCCTGGGGAATGTACCAATCAGCTAGTGGGATGTACAGTCTGGGAACTTGTTCAATATTACCCTGTTTAACATGCATCACTATACAACGAAGCTAACTTTGGCTGATTAGACAGAAGTTTATTACAAAGGTATTGGGTAGCTCACAGAATTTATGAAAGAGCTCGAGAACATCACCTGAGGTTAAGCCCCGAAGAATGGTCCAGGCTACGCCCAGAACTTGCTTAATGAAAAAACCCCCAACAATAGTGCTGGCCTGTGGCAGGTCCCACAGATCTGCTGCTGCCCAGCAGGGCACTTTCTGCACAGGAAAACTGCCCTTGCAAGTGCTGGGTGTCACCACCACTTCCATCACTGCCACCACAGGCATGGCCACTGCCGAAGGATGCCCAGGTTGGGTTTCCTCTGAGATAGAGTTTAACATCCTGGATTTTAAAAAAGGAATATCATTGAAGTGAACACTTCTACAAGAGAAGGAATGAAATAGAATTGGGCAAAGGCAGAAGTCAAGCTATGATGTAGCCAAAGATAGACCTCAGCTGACACCAGAGGAAAGGGTATCCTGAGTTGGGCTGAGATGGCAAGATTTTTAGATACCATATCAAACAGTCATCAGATGCAGGCTGCACTGGGAAGGTGCAGGACCTTAGGGAAGGTGGCTTTCTACAGCTGAGGCAAACCTGCAGGGACAGACAGCCGAAAGGCGTTTGCCAACTACATCTTCAGCTTCTAAGGAGATGAGCACAGTCCAACCCTTGCACTGCTTGGGTTGCATGCATGGTGTAGCTCTGTCACCTGTTTCCTGATTTAGAAAATGATGGTAATAGTGTCTATCTCATTAGGATAGAACCCATATAAGGGATGCCACATTTACATGCACTATTTCATTGAACCCTACAAGGATCCTAAGGAGGTAGGTATGATTATTCCCATATTCTAAATCAGGAAACTGAGATCACAGAGCTATTGAATGTCTATAAATTTCAACCTTTTTGCCACACTTTTCTGGAGTGAGGAACTAACTACATTGAGCACAATATCTTTCTCAATGAACAAGGATTTGTCTTCAATGAAGACTATGTGCATATGTAATACACACACTGAGATGTTATACTGGGCATATGTGTATGTGTTTTCTGTATAAAACACACCCACACATGATGCTCTTCATAATCTAACACCAAAATACCTCTCCAATTTCATCTCCAAGCCCTCACAACCACTACCCCTATACTTCATGACTTTGATCATTTTATATTCTCTGTCTGGAATCTTATCCCAGTAACCATAGCCCAAAAGTCTACTGTTTGCTAAGGCTTCCCTGATGGTCAATCTCCCACCCCCATCCAACTTTTCTTGTGTTGTTCTTATTGCATATTCATTTAATTCTCTTTTAATATTATCACAGTATAACTTTCATTAAAGGAAATAATATACATTCCGTATGTCTCTGGTAGTCTATGAGGCCCTTAAAGAGTGAGATTAAACTTTATCCATTTTTCCTGGCATTTAACATAATGCCTTGTTCAGAGTAGGCTCCAAATGAATGCTTGTTCAACTGAGCTGCCAACTTTCCCGAGATTTTTCTATAAGCGGACTACATGTTTATATAAGCAGATCATGTTATATTACCATTAGTTCAAGTGGTCAGTTTGTACTGATTATCTCCTAATCCACTGCAGATGAAGTTTACTGGAAGAGAGAGTCTTCAGTGGGTCACCTCCATCCCCCATCTCACTGCTGAAGTTAATGATGCTGTTCCAGGAACATTCTCGATGTTCTGATATAAAATGCAGTTCACTCTTTTTAAGACTAATAATTGCTTCTTAGGGTGTTTTCAGTGACAGACAGTAGAGCATGGTGGTTAAAAGCATGACCTCTAGAGGCAGACTCTCTGAGCTTGAATCCTGGCTCTGTCATTTGCTAGTCACATGATCTTGGGAAACTTACTTATTTGTGCCTCAAATTCCTTATTTGTAAAATAGGAATAGTAAAAGTACCCACCTAATTGAGTTCATATGAGAATTGAAAGGGTGAATATAGACAAATCACATCGAACATTTCCCTGCACATGGTGAATCATATGGAAGTTATTGCTGGCTGTTATTAATATTCAGCATACTTTGGTAAGTATGGTAGGAAAGTATGAATGATAGATTGTTTTCCCCTCCATCTCTGAATGGCAGATTCTTTTGAAACAGCAGCTTTAGAATATTACTTTCAAAAATTGTCACAATAGCATGGAAGAATATAATTATTAAAAAATATGTCTATGAACTATGGAAACACAGACTATTTCAAATCAAGAACCAGCCCTTTTAACAAAACTAGGCAAGTCCTGTAAATATAAAAAGCTTAGGGAATATGGATAAAAGGGGCAGCCACTTCATAATTATTGTTATACTCCAGTGCAATTAAAATTTGTCTATTTAAATCATATGTTAAACTTATAAGATCCAGATCACACCAAACAAAATCTGTTCCATGTGCATGTGCCTGTCTGTCTAGTATCATACTGATCTTATATCTAATTACCATAAAGCCAAAATGAAATGTCAGATTAGGTAAAAACAAATATTTTCTCCTTTAATAAGCTAGAAAGGCAATGCCAGCTAACATATTTAAATTGCCCTGAGTAATATAATTAGCAATTTTATTACCTCATAATTTGCCATTTGTCACAGTTCTGAATTTATTGTGCAATTATTTTACTTCATTTACCCATAAAATACTATAGTTTCTAGAGTGAGATAGTGCCTCAAAGAATTTACTAGCAATCATGCATAGTATCTTTTGAACAGAATTGAATGTGTATCATCCAAATGAAGTGATGAGGGAAGGTTGGAAAGCTGAATGTAATTATCAAAGTTGGCATGTGCCCAGCATCCTGTATATGGCAGCCAGATGCTCTTATGAATGATGGCATTTCTAGGTCTGTTTCTAGATGGATTGCATGCCACTGGCCTTGCTGACTCATAAAATTATTTTCTCTTTTATTTACTGCCCAAACTTACAAAGATTACTCAGGTTTTTGAAGTAAAATTAGAGCATCTAATGGTAGGTCATATCAAGGATGTCAGAGAAATCTGACAGTGACATCTGTCACTCTATTGTATGCCAGGTTGATTTGAGGGATTTGGCTGGCTGGATGATTCCCTCACTGTTCTATATTTGTCATTCTGCCATAGGCATTGGCTGCGCCTGAAGGATGTCAACCAAGTCAAAAAGTGTGATATTCCCAGATAGAGAAGGACCATACTGTAGTCCAAGCAATAGAATTAGCTAACACTTCTGCTAGAACCTCAAAAGAAGTCTGCAAGGTTCATACTGAACTGCCAATTATGTTCTACTTTTAGCTTGTAAAACATTAAACATTTTCTGAATTGCAGAGAAATCGTTCCATTGAATGTAAATAGATTCACAGTCTGCTTGTTGATGGATCTTTAATGTACTCTGCATTCAAAAATATTACTCATTTGGTCACTCATTCATTCAACAAATATTTAGGAATCTCATTCCATGCAGAGAACCTTATTTGGAAAGGCCTGGAGATGAGAGAGAGCATAGCCATTTCAAGAAGAAAAAGAGGTCATTAGGGCAAGACAAGGTTGGGACTAAGAACAATAAGAAGAAATTTAAGGGTTTTAAAAGGAATTGATGATCATACTGCATTTTCTGATAGATTATTTGGCTGCACAATGTAGAAGGCAGGTTAGAGGAGAGGGGGAGAGAAAACATGTAGGAAGACCCACTAGGAGGCTACTGGAGAAATATACAGGTAAGGGGGATGCCTTGATTTTGATGGTGGAAATTAAAACAAGTGGAAGAATTGAAGAGCTGTTTCTAAGAGGAATAAGAAAGTACATAAGGGCAGTGGCAAGACTGAGGAAGAAGACACAGGAAATGCCCAGGTTTCTAATATAGGCGATGAGGTGAAAGGTAGTCCTAATTATTGTGATGGAAACACAGATGGGAGATCAGGGGAGATGTGTTCAATTCAGACTTTCCAAATTCAGGGAAGATGTGGGCAAATATCCAGTAGCCGATTGTAAATATAATAGAAGGTGAGGAAGAAAGACTGCAAAGATCTTCATTTGAGCGTAAGATGTGCTCACCATAGCTATTACTTGCATAAGGGAATGGAACACTTTCTAGGAAAGTGCTTAACCCTAAAAAGAATGAGGTAAGTTTGGATAATTGACAATCAGATAAGTATTGTAGCAAAGGGATAGTTCTTTGTATAGTTTGTTGTCTATTTTCAACCCATAACTTGGCTAACCTCTCATGAGTTTTACATTAAAAAGTCTTCATTAAAAATATTTAAAAAATAAAAAAATAAAAATAAAAATGTAATAGCTGCAAGGGGTGGTTTTAATAAAATCTCCACAGTGCATTGAGATCAGGGCTTGGGCAGCATCGGTGCCCCTTGAGTAGGCTGTGCTGACAAATGGCAGGCTTCATGAGACCCAGCATAAATCCCTGAAACAGCAGGCATTAACAGGTCTTGGCTCACATATCCTCAGGCATCACCAGCAGAGAAGTGTCCTTACAGAGAGCATCCGGAATGTCAGAACCATGGCAGACATGTGTAGCCTTGACTGCAACTACTAACAAGAGAATAGCAAGTGCCATGGAGTCACCAAAATGACTAGTTGGCGGAGGGCACATGAAATTGAAATGTAGAATTAATTTAAAGACAGAGTGGGCATGTGCTTGGATGTGGTGATGAGAGAGCCGGAGACATTCTCTTCTGTTACTGTTTTGGGGACCTTATTTTTAACACCAGGCTGGGGCAACCTATGAGGGGAAAATCTACTTGTTGCTTATCTGTAGTACTTATTGAAAAATAATGTTTTTTTAAATTTGCTTTTGAAGATGAATTTTATATCTTATATTTCTTATTTTAAAAACCTCAAGTCAATTGCTTTTTAGACAATATAAATCCTAGTTCATTATTCTCCTGCCTCAGTGGTTTTAAATGAAAAGAGTATTTCTTCTGCTTTTCTTTAGAATCTAATGGAGGGAATTTTGCTCATTATAATTATGCAATTATTTTGTCATATCAGGGAGAATACTCAACTGAAGCAAGTCTCCCCACCATGAGCAAAAAGTGAAAGATTTGCTTCCCTAATTTAGATTTTAATTTCACCTGATCATTAATTCATTTTTGCACATAAACTGTTTTGTCAAATTAATTAATTAGGGCAATTGCCTCTCGTCTCATTTGCTGAACATTATGAGGTTGGAAAAGTGCTATCAAATTATGTTTTTAATTTGATAAGAAGCAATATCCAGTTATAAACCTTGCAAAGAGAACTAAGAAGCTGCTAACTTTGAATTAAAACACTCAAAAACTTCAAATTGCATCATGCTATTCTTGAGCTTTATGGTCGGTCTTTGAATCTAGGCTCTGGTACTTTGCAATCAAGTTACTTTAACCTCTTTGAGTTTAGGTTTCTTTTGGGCAAAATGAATAAAATACTTGGAAAATATTAAATCAATGTGCTTTTATTTATTTTTATAAATCAAATTCCCTTGATGCTACCTCCAGTGGAAAGAGGATATGACATTGGGGGAAGTCTCTGACATACAATAATGGGGAATAAAAAGAAAGCTTTTTGGGCTCTAGAGGAGGAGGAAGGGAAAAGGGAAGAGGTCTTGAGAGAAGCAGTCAGGCAGTTTACTAAAGTCTAAAACACTCCGCCAACACACACTCCCAAGATTCAATCCTCAGTTATGTATGGGAAAGCAGCGGATTGGTTTGAAAGGAGGGTGAAGGGGGATATAGGGAAAAGCTTCAATACTACTTCCCTCTTCAGAGTCTGGACGGAGACGGCTTCATGGGAAACCAATACGGGGCAGTCACATCAGGATAAAAGTGGTGGCCAGATGATGCCTGCAATGAATGCACTGAATGAGAATTTTATCCAAGCCATAAGGAGATCTATGGCACGGTGAAAGCCAAGCTTGGAATGAGGCAGCAGAAGAGATAATGGCAAAAAATAAGGGAAGATTGGCCAAAATTTCACCACTGTGAATTTCAACGCCAGAGGCTGTGTTGTCTCAGAGTTCAGCATATGTGCCTGCCCACCACTGTGAGCACAGGAAGCTTAACTTTTCCCCATCACAAAAAGGCACATAAAGCTCAACTTCCTTCTTTATCCAGAGACCATCTTGAAAAGGGAGATATGGAAGAAACTGTGAAGTAACAGCTACTTCTACTCTCCACAAGGAAGGATGGTAGTATACTAGAAAAGACTGAATTTCTTTTACTTGGTAAGTTGTCTCTATTACCCCTCCCCACCCTTACTATAGATTGAGACCCATGAGGAAGTTGAAATCAGTATGGACATTTTACAAACGAGATGCATTTTGGCACTGAGTTAAATGTATAAATTTGCGACCATCATTACTTAAAAAAAAAAAAAGCACAAGCAAGCAGAGTCAGCAGTATTTTAAATATTTCAAATTTGTTAAATGGCTAATAAAAGCATTTTTCATTCACATTTTTCCAGTTTTATTGAGATATAATGACATAGAGCACTGTATAAGTGTAAGGTGTATGGCATGATTTTGAATCTATCTATCTTTCTAACAGCAAAATGATGACTACAGTAAGTTTAGTTAACCTCTGTCACCTCATATAGTTACATTTTTTTCTCATGACAAGAACTTTTAATATTTACACTTAAAAGCTTTTAAATGTACAATACAGCATTATTAACTGTAATCATCATGCTGCAGATTACATCCTCAGAACTTAATTATAACTGGAAGTTTGTACCTTTTGACCATTGTCCTCTGACCCCATGCCATTCACATTTAACAAATACTTGTTGAGTTAGAGTGTAATAGGGCAAGCCCTCTAGACACTAGAGACACATAGGTAGGCAGGCATAGTGATATAGTCCCTGGCTTCAATAGCTTGTAATATTGCAGCAGAGGAGAATTAATTCAAGTTGACCATCAGAGTGAATCCATGCCTCTGGCTCTACTGGCAAGACTATGATATTATCAGTGGAGAAAAAGCTATATGAAAAGAAGAAGTAAAGGGGGACAAAGGTAGACATGGTAGAATGTCATCGACAATTATCCCATTGGCCATTCAAGGACATTTTACACTCATACTGCCTTTGTTCATGCTTGACCTAATTCTGAAAGGGAGTTTAATGGGGATGAAACTATAAATGCCAACGGCATGGCTCACTGCCTTTCATGAGCAGACTCAGTGTGCTCCAAGATTTGCTTTGCTGGTGAAACCATATCTGTTGAGAATTAAGCAAATTCAAGGTGTTTGCTGTTTGCAATGCTGCTTACTAAAAGCTGGTCCTAGGTTTTATTGTTATTTTTAAAATTAAATACAGCCCCACAATCTTAGAATTAAAGATTTTGTACTTTACAGAAATATCCTTGACATTCAATTACTTAAGAAGAACAGGAAGAAGGATATTTCTTTTTCTACAGTGTGACAAAACTCAATGCTTTGAGGTATTTCACATAATCAATTGCAAACCATGTAATATTACAGTGAGGTCCTTAGGAAATGAAGTGACCAGGGACCACTATTTATTTAGTGATTTTAAGTTTAAATACTGCAAGAAAGACAAATGTCAAACAAGGATCTTAATTCCACAAATTACCTGTAATTGAATTTCACTGAGTCATTTTAAATTTCCCAAGGAAATGCTGAGGTTGGATCCAGCAGAATGTGTGCAGGTGTTGTCAAAATATGTATGGTTTGAGCCTAGAAATTGGTCAAGGGAGAACTTGTAAACAAAGATATATTCTTGTTCTAACACAAGACTTTGGGTATGTGGAGATGCTCCCTTAATTTGGATGTAGTCCAGGGATTTGAAAAACATTATTTATCTGTTGGTCATTAAGGACTTCAGCTCAGAGGCTCATAGCTCATCCCAGAAAGCTTCAGGAAAATGATTTCCTGGCTGAGATCCATATTAACTACAGCATAGGGGAAGAGTAGTAACTCATTACTAGTAGTCACCTCAATATTGTTATGAATTTATAATTGTTGGCAACAACACGCCAGTTTGAAATTCCTCTTGTTTCTGCCAGAAGTGGCTCCCCTTCATGCTGCCCCATATAAAGTTTCTTCTCATCCTTTCATTTCATCTCAAGTAGCTCCTCTGGAAAGTGCTCTTCAGGCCTTTCCTTTTTCTATTCTCCAATCAGCACCTTCTAACAGACTCCACTAAAATACTTTTAATGCTATATCCCAGTTGTTTGACAGAGTGTCAGTTCTAGGCTGTGAGCATCCTTGCGGATAGAGACAGCCCATGCTTTCAGGCTTCATAATTCCCATGCCTAGCAAAGTGACTGGCACATAGGAGGGACTCAATACATATTTATTGCATTGATTTTTAAAGTATCAAAAGTGAGTAAAATCGGGTCAGTAGATATCAATTATAAAAATAGTTTTATATTCTTTCTTCACTCTGTTCTGGTTAATTGCATAACCACCCTATCATTCACTTGGAAATTTCTACGCAGCAGGCAACATTGCAGCAGGTGTTGATAATGGGAGTTCATGGGCAGGACAAGGAGGGGAAGGACAACCTGATCAGAAGACCATTATGTACAAAGTAGAAATGGAGCATGGAGCAGGAAATAGATCTTGAATTTCCTTAAAGGAATTTGAATTTAGATTTGATTTTGGGGTCTGAGGAGCCATTGAAGAGTTAAGTGGATTTTTCATTTACTTGAAAAATAAAACAGAGATTCTAGAGGAAGAGCATGTTTAGCAGTAAAGATAATGTTTGCTTTTTTAAAGTGTTTGTCTTGAATAAACTATAGGAAAACTAAACCAGAGGTAGTATAGTGGTGATCAGAGCTGCATCCAGCATGCAAATATATTTTGTTTCTCTAACTCAGTGTTTAAAATAAAAGTTGGCAACTATAATTCAGAGGATTTTCCATAAAAATCTAGATTTCAGGAACTCTTTAAAATTTGGAAATTTGGTGATGCCTTGTCCACATGTTCACATGACAATACTCTTGAGGAAGCAGAAGAATGTAGCAGTAAAGACTGTGGTTGGGAGGGCCAAACAATGTTCATTTTACGAATTCTTAAACTTAGAACAACTCATACTAAAAGAAATTTGAAGATTACTAAATGTATACCTTAATCCCTATATCAAACAGCAATTAGAAATTCTAATCTTGCCTAATCCTTGCCCCAGTTTGGTTTTCAAACACCTTCTTTTCCAATTACCATACAACAAAAAGTGTACTGAAGACACATGCCTCCCTTCTTAGCAAATTCATTTCAAATGTAACTATGAAAGAAAGAGTTGTCGTTGGAGGCAAAGAGGTGAATTACCTCACATAATCTGTTCTTGTCTACAATTGTGAAACTCATCCCTCATGTGAACAAATGGCATCCTAGAAATTGAATAATTAACCAGAAAATAATTCCTAGTCTTGATTCTCAATCATGACCTCTAACTACACATCTAAAAACTGAAAGGGAGTAGGCATGAATAAAAGTCTTTCAACACCTTAGGGAGAGGTTTCACGTAAATATATGGTACTATTCATAGATACCACACCTTAAATAACTTTCTCATTTCAATAGGAAAGAAAATGAAATACAGCCCAACCCCAGAAAGCCTGCTGATCTACTTGACTACCAGGTGACACTGATTATAGACTTAAGAACGTTAACACAGTTATTTGGAACCATTAGGATATTTGATCATTCGGTGAATAGATTTTAAACAAGATTTAACTCTGAATTAGACTCGTATCTATTTAAAATGCAATTTCTGAGACACTCCATTTACTGTGACTATAATAGTATCTGTGCCAAAGCCCCAAGGGAGGGTTAATAGCCCTCCCCACCCCACACTTACTGGGAGGTGAATACTTTGTACTCCAGGTCTTTTCTGATCACCAGATAAATCATTCAACTAAGAGTCAAGTCAGGCTTACATAAATACACCTGTCAGGATAGCAAAGTTAAATGGGCACATATTGGAGTTCAGTTGTCCGCGTTCGTTACCAATGCCATCACTTAGCAGCTGTCCAAACTTGGTCAAATTACCTAATCTCTTTGTGATGCAGTTTACTT
This sequence comes from Smutsia gigantea, assembly GCA_032199065.1. Taxonomy (NCBI): domain Eukaryota; kingdom Metazoa; phylum Chordata; class Mammalia; order Pholidota; family Manidae; genus Smutsia; species Smutsia gigantea. Next base: position 25,233 of record JAVSCE010011807.1, read on the forward strand.
ATTTGCAAGAGGAGGAGGATAATATTACCTACCTCTTAGGACTATGAGGATCAATTGGGTGACCTTTGTTAAAGATCTTAGCGCATACACATGCTGAGTACTTGTGTGTTTGCCTGAAATCCCTTCAGTAGAAGGCAAGCACCTTGCAGGCTGGGACCAGTGCCCAGCACAGAGTAGGTGTTTGCTAAATATTTGTTAATAAACATCTGTTATTTTTTTGTGTTCTCTATAGGTCTAGAAAGACATTTGTATTTATTACATGCTCAACACTGTTGTAGGTACTGTCAAAATAGTCACTCATTTAATCCTCAAAAGATCCCTGTGAAGAGGCTCTAATATCCCATTTTTTAGAGACAGAAACCAAGGCACAGTACATACAATTTGCCTGAGGTTACTCTGCTCTTAACTGGGATTCAAACCCAGACACTAGCTTGGTTGCCTGTGCTGCACTCTACAGAACTTCTCTAACTTCAGTGTGCATAACAGTCTCCTGGGAAGCTTGTTGAAAATGCATGTCCCAGAGCTGAACCTTTGGTGCTCAAACAGGAGTCAAAGGCGGGACCAAGGAAATACCATTCTGCCAGCACCCAAGAGATGACGACGTGGGTGATCCTTAGTCCACATTTTCAAAAATACTGGACTGCGGTGGTGACTAAACCCTAATCTGATTAATTGATCACTACCTGAAATGAATGGCAGGAATGAGAGCTGACCTTTATAGGTCAACATGATATTTAAGTAATAACCCTGAGCTCAAAATAATACCTTTGTTCCATTCTGGAATTATGTCTGGGCTTTGGCACAACTCTGGATAAAATGAGAGATTAAAAAAATATATACCAGGCAAGGGAAACAAAAGCAAAAATGAACAAGTGGGACTATATCAAGCTGAAAAGCTTCTGTACAGCAAAGGACACCATCAGTAGAACAAAAAGACATCCTACAGTATGGGAGAATATATTCATAAAAAGCGTATCTGATAAAGGGTTGACATCCAAAATATATAAAGAACTCATGCACCTTAACAAACAGAAAGCAAATAATCCAATTAAGAAATGGGCAGAGGACATGAATAGACACTTCTCCAAAGAAGAAATTCAGATGGCCAGGGTTGACATCCAAAATATATAAAGAACTCATGCACCTTAACAAACAGATAGCAAATAATACAATTAAGAAATGGGCAGAGGACATGAATAGACACTTCTCCAAAGAAGAAATTCAGATGGCCAACAGGCACATGAAAAGATGCTCCACATCGCTAATCATCAGAGAAATGCAGATTAAAACCACAATGAGATATCACCTCTCACCAGTGAGGATGGCCAACATCCAAAACACAAACAACAACAAATGTTGGCGAGGATGTGGAGAAAAGGGTACCCT
>JAVSCE010011808.1:0-37267 GCA_032199065.1 Smutsia gigantea
CCCCAGTTAGAACTGAATCAAAATTGCACTGCATCCAAAGTGAGAAAAAAAATGTTGTCTCAGTTTTTCCCACAGATGATCGAGCATTCCTCCAATGCACAATTAACATATGCACACTGGGGAAAACTAATGTTTAAAAAGTTAGACTATAGCAAAATGCACCTAGCTTGAAAGCAAAACTGACCATATGTGTCAAACCCACAGAATTATCCTGAAAATAATGTACTTTTTTTAATAACTCAGATTATGTTTCACAATAATATAGTCCCAACCAAGTCAGTTTCATGAATATCAATTACCTTTATTTAGGGAATCACAGAAAGACTGATTCATAGAAATTTTTGATGTATCAGTGGTCAAGGAACTTTTTTGCACATACCTTGATTTGTCACCCCTGACCCCTAGAGATCACTTTTTTGTACTGCATCATGTTCAATTCTGGATTTTTTTTCTCTAATATTGCCCGACTGTATTTCTATGTTGACTTTTCTTAAAAATGCCTTTAAACTCCTAAGAAGGATTTAAGAGGACTTAATAAACAAAAATTCTGGGTTTTTAAACTAAAGCTAATCAATAATTTGCTTATTGATTGCTATAAAACCTATGCCCACAATTTAATACAGACAAAACTCAGTATTTTTAATTAAATGATGCAGTTTGGCTTGGTGAGAGAGCCTAGACTTGAAGTGGAGAGTCCATGGTGGCTCTTGGTTGCCCTGTTACTTTGGGCAAGTCACTGGGTAGCCCAGAGGCTCACCGGTAGGAGGAATAATAATAAAAAAATCACTGTGGTTTTCAGGATTAAGCTAAATGGTATATTGCACCTGAAGTTATATTAACTCTGGAAAAAATATATAAATGTTGGACAATAATTAAAATTTTTTGACTATTTTATACAAATAAGGTGCTTAATCCTTCTATTGCCTTCCATTCCCTTATGTTAAGAGAAAACCATATAGGTGTCATGCTGTTTCATTTATTTCTCCAAAATAGTATAGCCCAGATTCATCACATATTCTTAATTTAATTTCCCTCATTGTTTGTGGGCTTCTATTCTCTTGCCTCAGAATCAATATCTATCTGTTTTGCCAACAATCTTCTAAAATGTGCGAAGGGAATTTTCTGGAAAAAAAAAACATAACACTAATTTTGTGAGCATGAGGAATCTTGCTTGCTCCCTTCTGTGTTCCTGACTTTTGTTCTTGCTGTTCCAGATTTACTACTGGAAGGCACAGAGTTCATCAAAAAGAAACAGACGCCACATTGAGAAAAAGATCCTCACTTTCCAGGGCAGCAAGACTCATGGCATGTTGCCGGGGCTGGAGCCCTTCAGCCACTACACAGTCAACGTGCGAGTGGTCAATGGGAAAGGCGAGGGCCCGGCCAGCCCCGACAGAGTCTTTAAAACTCCCGAAGGAGGTACGGCGGGGTGGACGTGTCTTTGAGAGCCTAGGAGCACGTGGCACATCCGGAGAGGCTTTGCATGACAAAAGGGCCCCCAAATAAAGTACATTCTGGAAGCCAAATGCAATTTCCCCATAGATGAACACAGCTGGCAAAATGCCAGCTCATATGTGGCTTTGAGGCTATGTGGAAGCCTTCAGAACCTAAACCCCCCCCCACCAACTTAAAATTTTTCTCTGCACCTAGGTACACTGTCAGAAACCTTGCTGATTTGATGTTTATTTGGGTCATTAACTTTCTGACCTAAGACAAGTTATAAAATTTCTCTCAGTTACTTCATCTGAAAAACATGAGCACTGATGTGATAACCTAAGAAAACACCTGGCAAGGAAAATAATTCTGTTCATCCTAGTGCTCCTTCACGGCGTACGCCAGAGTTGAGCTGAGTTAGGAGGTTGCAAGTCTTGCAAAGTGGGTTGGAAAGAGAAGGGAAGGGTTGTTTCAAGGATGGACCACTGGCACGGGGACATGGAAGCCTACTGGCTGCAGAAGAGAGGGCCTCTGGAGAATGAAAGATAGGGATTTGAAAAGGCACTAAAATGGGCTTTACCTATTTTGAATTTTGCCCCAAGCCAATATTAAAAATGAGCCAGACAACTTCTATGGATTCCTTAGGTCTTTTAGATCAAAGCACTTCACAGATAAACACTGCCCTGGCTCCCGGTGGAAGAGCTCATACTGGCTGCTGCCCAGTAGCCCCTGCGGGCCATCCTGTGTCCCAGCTCCCATCTCATTGTAATTGCTCGTCCTCAGTCTCATGGCGCCTTAGAGGTCAATGGCACCTGTCACTCAAGGCTTGCACTAGTGAGACCCCAAACCAGTCCTGCAGATGGTTCTGGGGAAGATGTCACAGAAGATGTGACCAGAGGATTAAAGAATAAAAAAAGAATAGTAATAAGTCCAAAGACACAAAGGTATGAAACAGCAAAGCTCCCTCACGGAGCCACAGGTCTCAGAGCCAGGAATGGTGAGAAGAGAGAGGAAGGTCAGCTAGGGAGGACCCATAGCCTGCATGGTCTTAAATGCTGTGGATATTAACCTGTAAGCCAGAGGCTCTTAACCTGGGGACTGTAGTCACTCAGAAGGGTCAGTGAATGGGTTTAGGTTGCTCAGTGATCCACCCTGACATTGTATGTAAAATGTGTATATTTTCCTGGGGAGAGCTTATGGCTGTCATCAGATTCTCAAAGGGGTGGCTTGGGGAAGCCTAGAACCATGTGCCAGGAGTGGCCTAGGCCCAGGCAAAGACCATTCAGGGCCTGAAGTGGGGGTGGGGCAGAGAGCAGAGGAGGGACTGGACGTGGCTGAGATGAACGTGGGGCAGCTGACAGGATTTAGTGTCCCAGGAGATGGTGGAAGTGGGGCAGAGGGAGAAATTCATTTCGGCTCCCTGGCATCTGGCTAGAGTGACAGGAGGGACCATAGTGCCATGAATGTGTCTAGGGAGTATGGGAGGTTGGGGAGAGGAGGGAACCCCTGTGAGGGAGAGCTGCCACCGTCCGTCATCCTCGTGAGGAAGTGAATAAAGGAAGACTGGACATGCTTCCTCTGGCCATTTGCCAGCTTCTGCCACAGAGAACCTGACGCCCCGCGGGCCTGCCGCAGAGCCAGGGGTTTGCCAGCAGTGGGATTTTGTCCATCGCCTTGAGGTTCTGGGCATCTGTCAGCATTCTGTCTGCGCCTGGCACACTGGCTAGTGCGCACAGCCCAGCAGACCAGGTGTTCTGAGTGTGGAGACACCTGGTTTTTGGGGGAAAACAGTCTTTAATAGCCCGAGGGGGCACAGCTGCTTCTTCCCGAAGGTCTGGTTAGAATAGTTTCACTTAGTCACTAGTTCACTCCTGTGAAGACACCATTCATGAATCAAGTGAGTACTTTCTTGGCCTTTTTCTTTTTAAACGTTGGCTCAGGTCCATATAAAGGCAAAGTCTTTATGTATTTTTGAGGGGACTGTCTTAATCTAAATGGAAGTGGGGAGAAAAAAAGAAGGGAACTAGCTAATCAGGTTCCCATCACAAGTTTCTGTTCATATGTTTTCCGTTGAATCAGGGGCAAGGATGAATTACAGAGAACAAAAATGTTGCTGACTTCTGTGAACATGGTGAAATATGTCATTTCATACATTTTGAAATATTCAAAATTCTTTTCGTTGACTCTGTTCTTATTAAAAGTCCCCAGTGCTCCGTCCTCTTTTAAGATTATTAATCCGACACTGGACTCTCTCACTTTGGAATGGGATCCACCAAGCCACCCTAACGGCATTTTGATGGAGTACACCTTAAAATACCAGCCAAGTAAGTTACTGGGAGAAGGAGAGGGGAAATACGGTTTTAAAAGGAAAAAAATGTTAACTGTTATCTTAGAATACATACTGGTCATTTGTAGCAGCAGGATATATATACATCCTTCAAGTGTTATTCCAGAAGGAACTACAAATTGGTCTTTTTAAAGACATATGCTATCGAAAGTTAGGTAATCTGCAGAACAGTACAGATCTGTGTGCATGGGGTTTAGGTGGGCTCTATCAGTGATCAGATAGGCATTATCTGCAAGTAGATAATGGTAAGAGAGTTCCTTTGGCACAAAGCCTCTGAAGAAGAGGTCTCGGGTTGTGACTCCGCCTGCAGCAACAGAGACAAAAAATGCTGTTGTGATTCAAAGTTATAGGCCAGTTATATAAAGTTCCCCTAGTTTATAGGCCAGTTGAGGATATCCTTCCCCTTGTTATGCCGTATTACAGAAGCTGTAAAAGGTTATCAGTTATGTTGGGCCAGAGTGAGTGGGGATTATAAAAGTCAGTGTATTTCCAAGTCTAGGTCTTCGGTTGACACATTTATTTATCATAAGCATTCTTTTAGCAGCTAATGGGGAATGAACTTCTTTATTTCTTGTTGACAGTTAACAGCACACATGAATTAGGCCCTCTGGTAGATTTGAAAATTCCTGCCAACAAGACAAAGTGGACTCTAAAAAATTTAAACTTCAGCACCCGGTATAAGTTTTATTTCTATGCACAAACAGCAGCAGGACCAGGAAGCCAAATAACAGAGGAAGCAGTAACCACTGTGGATGAAGGTAAGACGGGTATGTAGAAAAATCCATCTAAACATCATGAGACAAAAATCCGTAACCCAAGTTTATGCTTCTCTTCCCCTCTTAACAATGAGTATTCATCTTACCCAACTAATACAAATATTTATTTGTTAAATCCCATTTTTATATGTATATATATAATCAATTATTTAATTCATATTAGAATAACTGTTTGATATTTGTTTTCAAAATCCATATTAAATTGTAAACTTATGTTAAAATATTGAGGTGAGGATAGGAAAGTATAACGTTCTGCCACACTTGAATTCAGAGTTTAAGGCAATGGTTTTTCCTGTCTACAACTTTCATGTACATACACAGACACATACATGCAATACACATATGTGCATGCACTGACATGCACATCTATCTACAAATAAATAAATGTAATTCTAGTTCTTGTTTTGATGCGCTGAAAAATAATTTGCTAGTCCACATACTAATTTAGGTTTTCTAGCAAGGAATACAGAACAATTATTAAATAGTGCCTTTATTTTTGTGTTTGAGCATGGGACTTTATGTTTTGGTATGCCATCTTATACAGAGAAAGAAAATAGCCCCATTAAAGTATCTAGAAAAGGAATTAACACTTCTTCTCATACCTTTAAAACTCACTTTTAAAAAAGTTAGATTCAATGAAAATGATAAAAAATATTATAAAATATTTTCTGGTTTGCATGTCTCTAAATTGTAGAATTGCTTAAGGATTATTTCATTATCTTGCATAGCATAATAAATTGACATTTCTACCTAAAAATTGGTTTAAAATGCCCTAAGCCTTCATACAAAATAGGCATCTGTGAATAATGCACCTTAAATAATGTGTGGATTTGATTACTGGGTAAGTTTGGGGACACCAGCTTATCTTTGTCCCCCGTGCCTGATGTGGTACACTTCATTCTCCTTGCATGCTTTGGCATTTTAATAAGTGTTTTTATATCTCTTTACATGCTCATGGGTGTGTTGCATCTAACTATATAGTGTCCTATTTCTGTTTCCCTTCATTAAAGCTGGTATTCTTCCACCTGATGTAGGTGCAGGCAAAGGTAAAATAATTCATCTGCATGACTTTATACATGTGTGAAATTTGCAATGTTAAACATGGGGAAGTGCAGCATGGGTTAAAGAGAAAATAAAATAAGCTTTGAAGCAACAAAACAAAGAGAAGATCTTGGCTTTAAAATTAATGTCTAGTCTTTCTTATAAGTAGAAAGCCACACATTGATTCTCCTAAAACTTTTTCTCAAGACATCCCTGGCACAAATCCTAATCATAGCTTTTAATGATACGACTATGGCTGGATCAGACAGAACCACAACCGTGGATTTGTCACACATCCTCTCTATGGCCATGCCACATAGTCAAGGTTCAGAAACGTTAGTCCTGTGGTGAAAACAGCCTGTGAGAAATTGGATCAGCCCAGCTTTCCATTCTAATCCGATTCAGCTGTACTCCTCAGGACAGTGTACACCTTGCTGGCATTACCTTACACCGTCCACTTGGAATTCCAGTGTAGCAGTACTCTCTAACTGGTCTCTAGCTAAAGCATCTCTAAAGGGCCTGAGAGTCGGTCTCCCCACCACAATCCCCTCTGAGCAAGTCTTCCAGTCAGCCTGCATGCTCCACTCTGTCCTGTTACTCCATCCTGTCCTCACCAAGTGCTCAAGCCCCCCCAACCCAGGTAATAGCCAACGATTGCTGTGGATTACTTTTGTTTTCCTCCATTTCTCACAGCTCTCTGGGGGAGGAAGACTGGCGGGGGCAGTGGTGTTTGAATAAGTCGTCCCACGGCTCCCACCTGAGGCGATCCCAAAGACACCACCCCCCTCTTTGGCCCTCAGCCGTGGGTCGGTTTGTTGGCTTGTTACAGGGCAGCGGGACCCCTGCCGGAGGACCCTGTTCTCCCGTGGGGTGCCCCCCGCCAGGGCTTCTCTTGGACTTCAGCAGGCTAATGAAGCATAAATAAGAAATGAAGACAAGGAAAACCAACAGAAATAAGTGCTTTGCCTTAAATTATTCAAAATTTGTGAGCTTAGGCCTGATACGTATCTTCTGTCTTCTTAGAACTCTGCTTATATAAAGAGTCATGGCAAATTATAAAATGTAGATCAGATAGATCTTGGATTGAATAAGAACTGTAGCCATTTTTAGTAATCTTAATGACCCGATATATGTGTATTTTAGACTCAAAAGAACAAAGTTATCAAAATTCAAAGTTTCCACAATCTTGTAGACAGATGGAAACCTTTCTTGTATATATCCAGGTCTTTCCTGGGATAATTAGGTGTCAGTTAAAAACCTGATTTGCTTTACAATAATTTCCTGCTATGCTCCCCTGGTAACCTCGGATTGAAGCATTCCAGAGAGGTCCTGGCCTCTTTCCCTCTGCCGCGGACATAGCCCTGCAGCTCTGCCTAGAGTCATGGCGGAGTAATTGTGCGGGCTTCTGTGGAGAGCATCTGAGTTTTCCATTGATTTGTCTTGTTAGAAAATGACATACATTCCACAGGAAAAAACTTCACCAGCTGATATTAAAGAATTAAAACTAAAAGAAATCCTCACATTAGGTTTTACGCTACATTTACTGCTACTAACTTGAATTGTGAATTACTTATGATTATAGAGACAAGGAATAAATGGAGTGTCGGAAAGTTCATAAAGCCCCTAATGTTGAAATCTGATGGATCTCAGATAATAAGAGAACTAGTGCTTAAATTTTTTTAAAGCTAAATCGAACCTTATTTCCTATATTGTTTCTTCTAATAGTGTACAGTAATTAACACTGCTTGCAAAAAATGAAATTTTAATCATGATAAGACTTTAAATTGCTCAAGAATAATTGATTATCTCAGGTTTCCCTTCCTTAAAAATATTTCTTTTTCAACCTAAGAATGAATTCATCTTCTTCTCTGTTTTCCTTCTCCATGCAGTTTAGCTACATGTGGGAGGAGAGAAAAATAAAAGTTCTCCATGGCCCTTCTAAATTTTAATATTTTTGTCTATCTTTTATACTTTAATTTAAAATGGCAGAAAAGAGAATAAATAAGAGCTGAATCCCTGAGAAAAAACATGTGATGATATCCTCAGCTAAAGAAACATCAGCCTCTAGAGATTTTAATTCACTTCCGATCAAAGAGGGGAAAAGAGGTGCACCTGAGTTTACATTTTTAAATTTTCTTTCAGATTTTAAGAGATGTTAAGCAAAGCCAAGCTTACACATATATAATTACAAAAGATTATTTAAGCCACAGAGCAGAAGCAAGGATGATTTGGTTAGCTGCATTATACCATATTAACACTGTCCTTGCCACCCTCCTTAATTTGAGCATGGAGATACTCTGGAGACCTTCAGGCATCACTTACCACAATCTGTGTTCTTGCTTGGTTGAAGCTCTCAATATCTGTGTAAGAATTATAGTTGTTTGGTTGTATTTATTCAATTTCTGTGTCCCTTTAAATAGTTTTGGGGTCCAGGATTCTAGGAAATAGACCTGTGAAGGCATCTATAGAAATAGAGAATGGATTTGTGTTTATGGTCCTAGAGTTGGATGGACATTCCTTTATCCAGAGCATTTTACTCCTTTTCCCTTTGGACCAGTCGCCAGAACACTTTTGTGTTTGACTAGTTGGAGTACAGGAAAAAGGAGCGGCTAACTGGCAGGTCAGGAACTGACCCTGGATCTTGACCTAGCTAGTCGCTGACTGTGGTCAGCCAGTTAGGACTGAGCAGACGAGGTGAGAAGCTGGTGGTGAATCCTCCCTGTGGTCAGACTCCCACTTATGACACCAGAGTTGGTCCCACTGATACCAATTAGGTCAAGAAACAAGGAAAAGCTAAAGAACCAGTAAATAAAAGCCAAGTTTAAAGTTCACAATTTTATTCAGCCTAAGACTACAGTTGACCCTTGAACAACACAGGGGTTATGGGCACTCCCCACACAGGTGAAATCCATGTATAACTTTGACTCCCCCACAGCTTAACAACTAATAGCCTACTGTTGATCAGAAACCTTACCAATGACATAAACGGTAGATTAACACATTTTGTAGGTTATATGTATTATATACTGTATTCTTACAATAAAGTAAGCTAGAGAAAAGAAAATGTTTTTTCAAATTATTGCAAATCTCAAAAAAATTTCCAGTGTATTTATTGGAAAAACTCCATATATAAGTGGACCAACACAGTTCAAACTCATGTTGTTCAGGGCCAGCTGGCATATAGAAGGTTCAATCAGTTCAACAGTTATGTCTATCTGGCATGTAAAATGTGCCAGGCTTGTTTTAAGGCACCAGGTATCAAGATAGTAAAACAGACCCTTGCCTTTGATATGCTTAAAGTATGGCAGGTAAGACCAACACATAAAAAAGAGTAAAAATAGATGCTAACTAGTAATTTGAATAAAATGTTATCTGAGCTTAAAGGAGTGAACCTATTTTTGCCAAACAGGTTCAGGAAAAACTTTCCAAAGAAACTGGGCCTTGCAAGGAAAGTAGAATTTTGGCTGATAAGTCAGGGCTTGGGGTGTGTAAATTATTGGTATGGGAATAAGCCAAGGTATGGGGTTGAAAACCCTGAACATTAGGGTTATACCCAGAGATGTAGCTGAAGAGGTAGGTGAAGTCCAGTGTGAATGACCCTTAGCAGCAGGGAATGCCTTGCTAAGGAATCTGTGTTTACCTGTGGGCAGAGGCAAATCCTCCATGTCCTAAATAGGTAAGTGACAGGGCCAGATATGTAGCTTAGGAAGCTAACAGTAGGTAACTGCGTTAGTGGGAGCCACAAGGAAAGGCATGAGTAGGGAGAGAGACGAGGGGCAGACTGCAGAGAAAGCCCCCATGAGAAACGACACTAGCTGCCCCCTTGTCATGTCATAGGTGACACTCGAGTATTTCTTCAGTAAGGAAATGAGTGAGTGCAGAGTAAAAACAAGGAGAGAGAGGGTTCTCAATGTGAAAAGTGCCCAAATAGCATCACTTCGGAAATCATGCTGTCTTCTCTGGGTGTCTTTAAGTTTGAGCTAAATGCTCTTCTCTGATAAGTACTTCACTATGGTCTGCCTTGAACTTCATCATTACACCAAGACTAAATTCCTCAGTTCCATGATTCCAAAAATGTTTTAAGAAAATTAATGTTTCATCTGGGTTCTTTGCCATGAATGTTTTACCCCCATGTTCATGTTTACCATCTCTGTTGATTGATCATATTGCTATCATTATCTATTCCCTTAAGAAGAAAATCTCAAGACAGTTGACATCAGTTAGGTGCACAGAAGGACCCTACATAATTCAGTAATCAGTTTTGCTCTCGGCTATTTCCCACCCTCAGCGCACAGAGGCACACACCATACGTGTGGTGGCAAACTGTATCTCAGGGGCCAAGTGCATTATTTAATCACTGTAATATACAGATCTTCCTCGATTCATCATGAGGTCACATCTCCATAAAGCCATCATAAATTGAAAATACGTCAAAAATGCATTTAATACACCCAGCCTACCGAACATCATAGCTTGGCCTCGCCTACCTTAAATGTGCTCAGAAGACTTACGTTAGCCAGAAGGTGGGCAAAATTATCAAACACAAAGCCTAGTTTATAATAAAGTGTCACTATCTCATGGGATTTATTGAATACTGTGCTGACAGTGAAAAGCAGCCTGGCTGCGCGGGTACAGAGTGGTTGTAAATGTATCGGTTGTTGACCCCCGGAAGCGAGTAGCCGCCTAGGAGCTGTGCTCACTGCCCACCCGGCATCGTGAGAGAGCACAGTGTGCATACGGCCAGCCCAGGAAAGGGCCCAAATGCACAGTTCTACGTATGGCTTCTATTGAATGTGCATTGCTTTCACACCATCATAAGGTTAAAAAATTGTAAGTCGAACTATTGTTAAGTCAGGGACCATCTGTACTTTTCTTTCTGATCCTAAGAAATGTCATTTCATTAAAGTTGTTTCAATAGAGGCCTTTAGCTTCTAAATTATATAATATAATTTGGAATTTAGTTTTAGAGTCTAAGGAAACCCATTGACACTTCTGATTTACTATCCTAGGATGCTTTCTCTGGAAAAATTAATTGATTATACCATTTTTTAACTACTCAAGCTAATATATCTGCAAATATGTCATTTTTAGTTTAGGCTGCTGCAGTCGGGCTGATTGAATTGTCAGCCTTAGACAGCCAAATCTTTTAATGACTAGATGTCATCTTTACTGAGTCGCAGGCACATAGCTCCAGGTAGCAGGCCTGTAGTCTCCGTAATTTGGTGTTCTAAGAAGCTATTGAGTTTCCCCTCTGATTTTTCAGAAGGTGATATGCAGTGAACACTTAGCAAGTAAGGCTGCCTTGCTCTCTGGGATGTGTCAAGTGAAATAGGTTTTATTCCTTTTATTTCTTCTTTCTTAAGTTATTTGGCAATTCTTTTTCAGCTTCTCTTCCAGCGTACTCTAACCATCCAAAATACTCTAAAGTTCCTAGACTAAAGCTCCTCAGCTAGAGTCCCAGTACTTCCCAAAGGCAGATTCTTAAAGAAGTTGGTGGCTCAAAGCAGTTCAAAAGCCACTACTCTAAGGAGCATCCTTTCTTACCCCAAAACAAAAATTTTTAAGACCCACACTGACAGAATAAATAGAATTGAAAAGCAGCTGCCTCACATTTTTTTTTCTGATCCTCTGTTCTTTAACGTGTCTTATTGACCAGAATTGAGTCACATGCCTCTTTCCAGATCAATCTTTAATATGGGGAATTTTTTTTGCTATTATTAATATACAATTACATGAGAAACATTATGGTTACTAGACTCCCCCTATTATCAAGCCCCACCACATACCTCCATTGCAGTCACTGTCCATCAGCACAGAAGGATGTTATAGAATCACTACTTGTCTTCTCTGTGTTATACTGCCTTCCCCGTATCCCCCTACTCCACCCCCACCCCTGCTATATTATCTGTGCTAATTGTAATAGCCTTTTTTCCCCCTTATCCCTCTCTTCCCACCCATCTTTCCCAGTCCCTTTCCCTTTGGTAACTGTTAATCCATTCTTGGGTTTTGTGAATCTACTGCTGTTTTCTTCCTTCAGTTATTTCTTTGTTCTTATACTCCACATATGAGTGAAATCATTTGGTACTTGTCTTTCTCCACCTGGCTTATTTCACTGACCATAACACCCTCTAGTTCCATCCATGTTGTTGCAAATGATAGAATTTGTTTTCTTCTTATGGCTGAATAATATTCCATTGTGTATATATACCACATCTTCTTTATCCATTCATCTACTGATGGACACTTAGGTTGCTTCCATTTCTTGGCTATTGTAAATAGTGCTGCAATAAATATAGGGGTGCATATGTCTTTTTCAAACTGGGCTCCTGCATTCTTAGGGTAAATTCCTAGGAGTGGAATTCCTGAGTCAAATGGTATTTCTATGTTGAGTTTTTTGAGGAACCTCCATACTGCTTTCCACAATGGTTGAACTAATTTGCATTCCCACAGCAGTGTAGGAGGGTTCCCTTTTCTCCACATCCGCACCAACATTTGTTATTGTTTGCGTTTTAGATGTTGGCCATCCTCACTGGTGTGAGGTGATATCTCATTGTGGTTTTAATCTGCATTTCTCTGATGATTAGCGATGTGGAGCATCTTTTCATGTGCCTGTTGGCCATCTGAATTTCTCCTTTAGAGAAGTGTCTATTCATGTCCTCTGCCCATTTCTTAATTGGATTATTTGCTTTTTGTTTGTTAAGGTGCGTGAGTTCTTTATATATTTTGGATTTCAACCCCTTATCAGATACGTCATTTATGAATATATTCTCCCATACTGTAGGATGTCTTTTTGTTCTACTGATGGTGTCCTTTGCTGTACAGAAGCTTTTCAGCTTGATATAGTCCCACTTGTTCATTTTTGCTTTTGTTTCCCTTGCCTGGGAAGATATGTTAATGAAGAAGTCGCTCATGTTTATGTCTAAGAGATTTTTGCCTATGTTTTTTTCTAAGAGTTTTATGGTTTCATGACCTACATTCAGGTCTTTGATCTACCTTGAGTTTACCTTTGTGTACGGGGTTAGGCAGTAGTCCAGTTTCATTCTCTTACATGTAGCTGTCCAGTTTTTCCAACACCAGCTGCTGAAGAGGCTGTCATCTCCCCATTGTATATCCAAGGCTCTTTTATCAAATATTAATTGACTGTATATGTTTGGGGTAATGTCTGAATTTTCTATTCTGTTCCACTGGTTTGTGGGTCTGTTTTTGTGCCAATACCAAATTGTCTTGATTACTGTGGCTTTGTAGTAGAGTTTGAAGTCAGGGAGCGTAATTCCCCCTGTTTTATTCCTCCTTCTCAGGATTGCTTTGGCTATTCGGGTCTTTTGTGGTTCCATATGAATTTTAGAATTATTTGTTCCAGTTCATTGAAGAAAGCTGTTGGTAGTTTGATAGGGATTGCATTGAATCTGTAGATTGCTTTAGGTAGTATAGCCATTTTGACAATATTTATTCTTCCTAGCCAAGAGCATGGGATGCATTTCCATTTGTTAGTGTCCTCTTTAATTTCTCTTAGGAGTGTCTTGTAGTTTTCAGAGTACAGGTCTTTCACTTCCTTCGTTAGGTTTATTCTTAGGTATTTTATTCTTTTTGATGGAATTCTTTTTCTGATTTCTCTTTCTGTTAGTTCATCGTTAGTGTATAGGAAAGCAACTGATTTCTGTGTGTTAATTTTGTATCCTGCAACTTTGCTGAATTCAGATATTAGTTCTAGTAGTTTTGGAATGGAGTCTTTAGGATTTTTTATATACAGTATCATGTCATCTGCAAATAGTGACAATTTGACTTCTTCTTTACCAATCTGGATGCCTTGTATGTCTTTGTTTTCTCTGATTGCCATGGCTAGGACCTCCAGTACTATGTTGAATAACAGTGGAGAGAATGGGCATCCCTGTCTTGGTCCCAATCTTAGATGAAAAGCTTTCAGCTTCTCGCTGTTAAGTATGATGTTAGCTGTGGGTTTGTCATATATGGCCTTTATGATGTTAAGGTACTTGCCCTCTATACCCATGAAAGTTTTAATCATGAATGGATGCTGAATTTTGTCAAATGCTTTTTCAGCATCTATGGAGATGATCATGTGGTTTTTGTTCTTCTTTTTGTTGATGTGGTGGATGATGTTGATGGATTTTCGAATGTTGTACCATCCTTGCATCCCTGGGATGAATCCCACTTGATCATGGTGTATAATCCTCTTGATGTATTTTTGAATTCGGTTTGCTAATATTTTGTTGAGTATTTTTGCATCTACGTTCATCAGGGATATTGGTCTGTAATTTTCTTTTTTGGTGAGTTCTTTGCCCGGTTTTGGTATTAGAGTGATGCTGGCTTCATAGAATGAGTTTGGAAGTATTCCCTCCTCTTCTATTTTTTGGAAAACTTTAAGGAGAATGGGTGTTATTTCTTCTCTATATGTGTGGTAGAATTCAGAGGTGAATCCATCTGGTCCGGGGGTTTTGTTCTTGGGTAGTTTCTTGATTACCGATTCAATTTCATTGCTGGTGACTGGTCTGTATAGTTTTTCTGTTTCTTGCTTGGTCAGTCTTGGAAGGTTGTATTTTTCTAAGAAGTTGTCCATTTCTTCTAGGTTTTCCAGCTTGTTAGCATATGATTCTCATAATATTCTCTTATAATTCTTTGTATTTCTGTGGTGTCCATAGTGATTTTTCCTTTCTCATTTCTGATTCTGTTTATGTGTGTAGATTCTTTTTCTCTTAATAAGTCTGGCTACGGTTTATCTATTTTGTTTGTTTTCAAAGAACCAGCTCTTGGTTTCACTGATTTTTTTCTTTTGTTTTATTCTTCTCAATTTTATTTATTTCTTCTCTGATCTTTATTATGTCCCTCCTTCTGGTGACTTTGGGCCTCATTTGTTCTTCTTTTTCCAATTTCAGTAATTGTGTCTTTAGACTATTCATTTGGAAATTTTCTTCCTTCTTTAAATAGGCCTGGATTGCAATATACTTTCCTCTTAGAACTGCCTTGGCTGCGTCCCACAGAAGTTGTGGCTTTGTGTTGTTGTTGTCATTAGTCTCCATATATTCTTTGATTTCTGTTTTGATTTGGTCGTTAACCCATTGATTAATTAGGAGAATGTTGTTAAGTCTCCACGTATTTGTGAGCCTTTTTGATTTCTTTCTAAAATTTATTTCTAGTTTTATACCTTTGTGATCTGAGAAGTTGGCTGGTAAGATTTCAATATTTTTGAATTTACTGAGGTTCTTTTTGTGGTCTAGTATGTGGTCTATTCTGTAAAATGTTCCATGTGCACTTGAGAAGAATGTGTATCCTGCTGCTTTTGGGTGCAGAGTTCTGTAGATGTCTGTTAGGCCCATCTGTTCTAGTGTGTTGTTCAGTGCCTCTGTGTCTTTACTTATTCTCTGTCTGGTTGATCTGTCCTTTGGAGTGAGTGGTGTGTTGAATCTCCTAAAATGAATGCATTGCTGTCTATTTCCTCCTTTAATTCTGTTAGTATTTGTTTCACATATGCTGGTGCTCTTGTGTTGGGTGCATATATATTTATAATGGTTATATCTTCTTGTTGGACTGACCCCTTTATCATTATGTAATGTCCTTCTTTATCTCTTGCTACTTTCTTCGTTTTGAAATCTATTTTGTCTTATACAAGTACTGCCACACCTGCTTTTTTCTCTTTGTTATTTGCATGAAATATCTTTTTCCATCCCTTCACTTTTAGTCTGTGTATATCTTCGGGTTAGAGGTGAGTCTCTTGTAAGCAGCATATAGATGGGTCTTGCTTTTTTATCCATTCTACTCTGTGTCTTTTGATTGGTGTATTCAGTCCATTTACATTTAGGGTGATTATTGATAGATATGTACTTATTGCCATTGCTGGCTTTAGATTCGTGGTTACCAAAGTTTCAAGTTGCTTCTTTACTATCTGACAATCTAACTTAACTTTCTTGTTAAGTTATTGTAAACACCGCCTGATGTTTCTTTATTTCTTTCCCCTCTTATTCTTCCTCCTCCATTCTTTATATACTAGGTGTTTTATTCTTTGCCTTTAGTTAGTATTTGGATGGTCTGCTTTCTTTGCTATGATTTTATTTTCTCTGGTGACATCTTTTTAGCCTTAGGTGTGCTTCCCTCTAGAGCAGTCCGTTTAAGATATCCTGTAGTGGTGGTTTTTGAGAGGCAAACTCTCTCAACTTTCATTTGTCTGGAAATTGCTTAATCCCTCTGTCATATTTAAATGATAATCGTGCTGGATACAATATTCTTTGTTCGAGGCCCTTCTGTTTCATTACGTTAAGTATATCATGCCATTCTCTTCTGGCCTGTAAGGTTTCTGTTGAGAAGTCTGATGGTAGTCTGATGGGTTTTCCTTTGTAGGTGATCTTTTTTCTTTCTCTAGCTGCCTTTAGTACTTTGTCCTTATCTTTGATCTTTGCCATTTTAAGTATTATGTGTCTTGGTGTTGTCTTCCTTGGGTCTGTTGTGTTGGGAGATCTGTGGGCTTCCGTGGACTGCGAGACTATTTCCTTCCCCTGCATGGGAAAGTTTTCAGCAATTATTTCTTCAAAGACACCTTCTATCCCTTTTTCTCCCTCTTCTTCCTCTGGTACTCTTGTAATGCGAATATTTTTCTGTTTGGATTGGTCACACAGTTCTCTTAATATTCTTTCATTCCTAGAGATCCTTTTATCTCTGTCTGCCTCAGCTTCTCTGTATTCCTGTTCTCTGATTTCTATTCCATTAACAGTCTCTTGCATCTCATCCAGTCTGCTGTTAACCCCGTCGATCGCTTGTCTGATTTCTGCATTGTCTTTCCTCACTTCCCTCACTTCCTCCCTCACCTCTTGCACATTTCTCTGTAGGTCCATCAGCATGGTTATGACTTTTATTCGGAATTCTTTTTCAGGAAGATTGTGCATTTCTATCCCTTCAGGCTCACTCTCTGGGATTGTCTGGTTGATCTTAGTCTGGACCATATTCCTCTGTCTTTTCATGGCTATAGAAGTGGTCACTGGTAGTTGCCATGTATGTCAGCTGGGCTCTTTAAGACTTTAAAAAGAAAAAAGAAAAAGAAAGAAAGAAAGAAAAAATAAATAAATAAATAAAAGAAAAAAAAAAGAAAAAAGAAAAAACAAAAAACAAAACAACCCCCCCCCAAAAAAAAACACCCACCAGGAGTAGATTCTGTGGGGATGCTGTAGGTGGCGCTGTTGCTCCACAATTCCGCAGCGCACCGCTCCGCAGGGCCCTTTATAGCTCCACCTCACGGGGTGCCATGTCCTCTCAGGTGTAGCTGCACGCTGTGCACTTTCCTGTGTATTCTGGTCTCTCTTTTAGGAATAGTTGTTTTTGCTGTGTTTTCATAGATACATATAGTTTTGGGAGGAGATTTCTGCTGCCCTGCTCATGCCACCATCTTCCCGGAAGTCCTTTTCCTTGTATTTTTGAATCCACTTGTGTACCGAGTTCTAGAAAAATACTGTCTGCAACTTAAAGGAGGACTGACTATCTGTTCCTAGTATTACAAAGTGTTAGTTATTATCAGTAACTTTTCATTTCAAAGTACTAAAAGCTCAAGTAGGTATTCTGTCCATTTATAGCTAGAATGCTGATAATAGAATAGTGCTAACATTGAATCAGCTCTAGTCTCTACCAAGTGAATGGTTTTCCCGGCTTCTCTCATTCAGTCGTTAAACAATCCTGCGGAGTGGGCAGTGCTCCTACCCACTGACACATCGCTTCGGTGGGGTGTGAGGGCAGGTGGAGGACCACGCTGCCACCCAGCTGGAAGGTGGCAGAGCTGGGGCAGAAGCTCAGCCTGCATCGCCAGAGAGAGGCTGCCACTACCCCACCGCACTGGGTCGCAGAGGCCCACACCCCGAGGGGAACAGGTTGCCTCGGGAGAGACCTCTTGGTTTAGGACTGGGTACATCTTTGGCCGTCCTGAATCCCCAAAGGCCCCAGTGTACTCCCAGCTCACAGGTCTACCTAGAATTAGGTTCCACCCACAAAATCAAGTTGTGGCTTTTTTTTTTGTCTTTGTCTTTTTATAGGGCAGAAGGCAAACGCTCTCAAAAGATTTTTTTTTTTCTTCAATGATGCTATACTTAAAATTCCAGCTGCAGCAGGCAGGTAGCTCAAGGTGAGCGGTCGTCACGGGCGAACCATTCTGGTGTGCCAGTGATGGAGGGACAGGGCATGGTCCCCAGGTATTGTCCCCTTTCATATATAAATCTAACTATGACAAAGAAGAAATACCGATTAAACCCTAGTTAACATATCACCTTCAGGAGCAAATGCCGTTGATCCAGGCCCCTTGTTCCTCTAGCGTCCACGGTCTGTCCTGTAGGGCTGACGCATCTGCTCCGTGGGAAGCACTACGTTCTGCTGCTCTTGCTTCCCCACACGGCCCTGCCCCCCGCACACACGTACAGGCACATGCAGGCACACACGGGCACACGAGGTGTCCGCATGTGAGCATCGGTACTCACCAAGGAAGCAAGCCGTCCGGTCGGTCTTGCCGACTCTCCGCATTAATGAACGACCGCAGGGCACAGTTCACCCAGGAGAGAACAAGCAGTGTGACAGCAGAATACTGTTGCTAGAACTAACTTCTAGGAAACAAAGCAAATTTCATTCCTCTAGCTTATTTTCTTTTTTCATATTCTTTATATTTGTCTATTTGTTTAATGTACTGCTTTGTGACTAACTCAAGTAGTACATGAATACAATTATATTGGATAAGTTCCAGATACAGTGCAAATCCTCTTTTACTCTCCTATCCACTCCTACAAATACCCAGCCATTGAAACTCAGATTCAAGAAGAAAAAACCCCATTACGCTTCATTCTGTGTGTGTGAATATGCATGTGTGTGTGTGCATGCACATGCGCCTGTTAACATACTGTCTGCCTAACCTTAAATATTCGTGTAGTGAAATATTTGGTACTTTTTTCTTAAGACATAGAGGAAAAAATTCAAAGTCAGTTTGGACATTCCTTTTTCAACTGTCAAAGAAACATTTCCACTTTTTGCATAGTTGCGTGGTAGCAAGCTGCCAGCAGGCAGTTCAGTTTGACAGTCACCATCTTTTTTAGACCACGTCCATGCTAGCACTTGAGTATGTTACTGCATTTTGCCCTTATCAGGTGTGTTTAGCTGAAAATTGTAAATGCACGTACTATTTGTGACAAGGCTATAAATCATGAAGCGTACTAAAACCAAGGGCTCGAACTTCAATCAGGTGCTCAATAGCCTTAACACCACTTGATTCTGGTTCAGTTTTGAAGAAAAAGCACACAAAGACCATATGTGAACTGGCAGAAATATATTACCAAAGGGTATGTAATGTTGAACTTAGAAAATATTTTTACCTATCTCAGAATGGAGAGGCCCTATAACATTTTATTCTTTGTAAATGCTTCTGCAGATTTGATGTCTGGGCACGTTTCAGGAATGTGTTACAGCAGTAGAGCACTAATGGCTAGCACCAGGTTCTCTGGAGTCAGACAGACACAGGTCAAAGTCCAGCTCTTGGGCAAGTTCTTTCCCCTCTCTGTGCTTGGGCTTATTTCTCATGCCGTCCTCAAAGGATTGCTATGAAGACTAAATGAGATTCTGAGCACAGTGCACAGCAGATCAGAAGCGCTTCAGAATGTTAGCTCTCGTGATAACTGTCTTCATCTCCACCACCAGCATTGCCGTGACTCTGGTGTGTGTCTAGAAGGGGCGCACGGCCAAAATGTGCACTTCGCTGGTAGCCGAACCAGAGCCTCTGACCACTGAGGCCCAGGGGGCTCTGAGGGAGGACTACTGGCTTTGATTTGTGGTCCAGATAATATATTTCCACTTCTCATTTTATTTCTTAGAACACACACCTGCCCATTTTTCACATTCTTCACACATGATTTTAAGCATTTTCATTTTTCTCCTTATACTTTGTATGGGGCAAAAAAAAAAAAAGGCAAGAAGGTTCTATTTTTACAACATAGAGCAGAATCTGGGATACATATAGCCATCTTTATTTTTGCATCTAGAGATCACATACACCTAACCCAACCATGTTAAATGTATCCAGAAGAAATTCCATCATCAAATTGAAAAGCATGATATAAGCGTGCTTATGAATCAAAAGAAGAAAACTTTTTACCTTGATTTTGGTCAAAAGAGAAAAAATAAAGGCCTATAAAAAATTCATACCAGTTTATTTAAACAAATCCTCATGGGCATGTCTGAATAGCCATTGATGCTGCACTTTGTCCCATTTGATTGACACTTTTGAATAATACCAGAAATGCTCACTATTCTGTGTTTTTCTTAGAAGATTTGCATACTGTGACTGGTTGAATAAGGGGTTTCACATTTGTTGACTCAAACAGAACAGATGAAGATTTAAAGATATGTATACATGTGAATGAGTATTTTCTCTTTAAACTGGTCCCTTATTCCACTGCTCAAGATTGCTTCAAAGTCTTTTGAATGGACCTAAGCAGCATTGAATATTGAATATTGAACCTTGGGGGAAAATTTGGATTTTTAAGAAATTTGCACAATTCATTCAGAACCAACTTCTGTAAATGTGATAAATAACAGTGAGGTGAATAACAAATCTGGTATTTGGGGTGCAAATTGAGATATTATATAAAATAATAAGACTGGTTATCTTGGGTAGACAAATTTCTTGTGTGGAAAGTTTTCTTTTTTAATAGAAGATTTCCAGAGCATTTTGAAAAATGGCAGCAATGACATTTTAGCCTCAAAAAGTGGTTCCTTTAAAGGAAAAATACTCCATTCGATGTATACATTCTGTTCTGTTTTAAAATTCAGTCCTATATTCTTATCATTGCACTTAATGCACAATTCATCCTATAAATAGTAAAAATTTTAATTGGTTTGGAACTATGCTTCTATTAAGAATATATAGTTAAAACAGCTGTGAACACATTGTTCAGCAGGGTGTGTTAGCATTTAATGGTATTAGCAATCAGATTTCTCTATTTGAATATTTCTGATTAATGCAGATTCTCCAGAGCTAAGTATTTATATAACTCCTGATTTAATAACTGACAGATTCCAATTTGGGGCCACAGGTAAAATATATAAAAGTTCATATACGATGGCAAGTTGTACTACAAAAACCTACAATTCTCATCTTCCCCTTTACGCATTCCCACCAACACCATGGATTTGTTTTCCAGCAATGGCAAGCCGACAGGTGGATATTGCAACTCAGGGCTGGTTCATTGGTCTCATGTGTGCTGTCGCTCTCCTTATCTTAATTTTGCTGATTGTCTGCTTCATCAGAAGAAACAAGGGTGGTAAATATCCAGGTAAGAAAGGAAGATTAAAATTGCCTTATAATGCTGCATAATTATCCATTACACAAACAAAAAAAAATAATAAGGATAGGTTAATCAATGTAGAGTGTAATAAGTGTATCTTCCCAGAGCCATACATTTGGACTTTCTGTTCAAACAATTTTTGATCTCCTTTTATATGATGGTAGCCTAAACATAGTCAAAATTCAGAAGACAATTGGAGGAGTAAATTAATGTGTTCTCTGAAGGTATTGGTGATACCCTGAGACTCCACATAAGTCGCTCTGCCTCCTCAGGCTCCACGGGCAGAGGGGGAAGGTACATGAAGTCTTCCCAAGGGAGTAATGCGTGAACCGAGTCTTGATACTGTGATGTGGAACACTGCTTTCCTTTTATAGTTAACGTTTTGTTCAATTTAGTGGCCCCAGTGAATTTCTGTTTTCTTTACCTGGCCATTTCCCCT
The DNA here is from genome assembly GCA_032199065.1 of Smutsia gigantea. Classification (NCBI taxonomy): domain Eukaryota; kingdom Metazoa; phylum Chordata; class Mammalia; order Pholidota; family Manidae; genus Smutsia; species Smutsia gigantea. The sequence goes on from JAVSCE010011808.1 coordinate 21,352, forward strand.
TCAGCGACAAGAAAAAAATCTGCAAAAGAATAGATTTACAAAAGCTATTTGTAACCATGAATATAGATAATAAATTGGTAAAATAGGGGAGAAATCTTAGACCCATAGAATTTATTCCTTCACCAGGTGAGTAAATGGCTTCTACCAAAATGCTTACATGAAGCCAGCCTTTTTGTTAGCAAATGTTCATTCTATTAGGTTGCCTCAGAGAGATTAAAACATCCCGGTGTACACATGGCCCCATGATACATCCGGTTGTATAACAGCTGCTGTAAATAAAACTATTTTCTAAATAAAACTATTTTCCACTGCTGTGTATCTCGAAGAATGCACTCCTAAAAACTTTGAATAAGGAAACCCAGCCTCAATAGATAATAACATCATTTTGAAATTTTGCAGTTAAAGAGAAGGAAGACGCCCGTGCTGACCCTGAAATCCAGCCTATGAAGGAAGATGATGGCACTTTTGGAGAATACAGGTGAGTCTGCCTCTCACCTGCCTTCCGCCTTCTCTGCCCTGCGCAGGCCCTGCACTCAGTCTCCCTAGCCCAGGATCCAGCCAGCAACATGCTCTGCCTCACATTTCATGTTTTCCTCTAGTATTAGTGTAGAGACACTTCCATGTCTAAATGTTTGCATATCCCTCATGGCTCAAGCATCCCCACTTTTCATTAAAGAAACAAGTTTCCATCATAGTTATAAATTTGGAGACACAGTGTCTTCCATTCGGTCATATTTTCCAGAGCCCTTGCTGTGTTGATCGACCTGACAAAGCTGGTGTGTTACAGTGAGAGTTAAAACGACAATAAGGATCTTATAAAACCTGCATTGTAAAGGGAATGTACCTGTCATTTTCTAAACTGTACTTTTGTAAAGTCAGTATTGCTCTTTCTGATCTTGGATTTGAAGCTTGTTTTTCCAAAACAAATACCTTATCCTCTGCCCATTAATCATGAAATGACAACTAGGTTGTTTTAGAAGCTGTTAATTGCTAAGAAATACCCCAGCCCTGGAGGTAGTGTGTTAACTCACAGGACTTTGATAATACATTCTTGGCTTGTCTCCATCATTAAAGACCAATTTTAACATAACCTATATGCTAAATAGTTAGAGAAACTCTTTAAACATATGTAAAATATATATTTAATATAAAATATTATATATCAATTATATATATAATTTAAATAATATAAAATTATATTTTATATTAAAATTATATAAATTATAACATATAAAACATAAAAATTGTGTATAAATAAATTATATATTTATTCATTCAAAAGATTGGGATTTGGGTGTCCCAAAAGAATGCTCCTACTCATAGAAAACCTTTATACCTTGTTTTTTCTTTCTATAAACCTCTGGATTTTATAAAATATAATCTTTTAAATATACACTGAGCCCACACCAAGTCTTTTTTTGCCAGAAGAAAAGGCTTTTAGATGAAATAAAATATTTTGTTCTTGTGATTGCCAGATGATATTTGTGCCAATTTTTACTTGTCTCTAGAGCACATGGTTGGTATTTCCATGTCAATGGTAAGAAATAAGAGAATTGACTGAGAAAAACCATATATTTTTGACAAAAGAGGTTTCCGTGCAGATACAAGCATTTTGCCTTTGTGTCTCAGCACCTAAGCTTTCATATTCTGACCTCCTCAACAGAGATGACTGTGACTTCTAAACTCAGAATTTCTGTGTCATGGGGTACAGAAATCTAGTTAGGGTTGTCTTGATGTCAAATGTTGACTCCGGGCTGAAAGTATGAAAATCTCACGCAGCACCCCCACCCAGTCCACCTAAGAAGGTTTTCATAACACGTCAGAGCAGCCTGCAGGTGGCCACCGCCTAGGGTAGCCGTGTCTTACACTGGATGAGTTGAAATCCATGCCAAGGTAATTCACCCTTCTATGTGTTTCTCCTGTAAAGCAGGAGAATTATGTGTGATTATTAAATTGCAATTAACTTCCTATTTTTAGAGTTCTTGTAGCTAGAATTCCACACAGGATATGCACACCACTGCCTTATTTATTGTGATGAAGCTAAATCTTTAATATAGCTGGATATAGGTATACATATATTTGCCCGAATTGGAAATAAACCATCGCCCTTCATACACTCCTCACATGGTGATGGATTCCTGTTCTACATTGTGCTTAAATGAATCTGGCAACGTGCTGCTCGCCTCGTGGGTCTCAGATGTGAACTGCTACTGCAGTGCTGGGAGACTTGTGATTTGACGTAATGTGACTTTCTCAGGGTAACTCTGCTACCCTCTCCGTTAAAACTTGATTGAACGAGCTTGGAATGTGAACGAGCTTGGAATCGAGAGACCGTCAGTGTCACTGTTAACTCACCCGTTACCCTTGATTCCCTTAGATACGGCACTGAATTTGTCTAGAACTCAATTTTTTTTACCTATAATATGAAACAGTTGTTCAGGTATTAGGTGATCTCTGAAGGTTTCTAGTTCTAAGATGTCTATGCTTCTCTATAAGCTATCTGCTAACAACTTTTACTATGATTTTGGGTTCCAGAGCAGTGCATAGCAAGGATGTGGTTACTGGCCACATTATCACTGTGTCTACATTTATTTGGTCATATTCCTCTGTGTTACTTCACAGTGATATGTCTGTGAAGCTTTTTTAGATGGCTGTCTCTAGCTTGTGCCGTGAGTTTCTCAGAAGAGGAAGACTTTTTTGGGGGCCTATCGAGTACAACCCATTGGCTCATGTGTGAAGACAAAACTGCTTGTCACACATGTAATTACATGGACCTGGGAGGTGCCAAGGGGAATGTGGTTCTGATGGGTGTCTTAAACTCGAAACACAACTCAGTGATTTTTTTACTGATGCTGAAAGTTCATAAAGACAATCCTGCAAGTGCAATCACTTCCCCCAGACAGAAGCACCCTTTGCTACAGATGTGGCTTTGTCCTGTGACTTCCTGACGAGACCTCAGAATTTTTCCCCTTGGTTTCTTCTCTACTTAAAAAGACCAAAACACCTTTGGTTTCTTTGTTCACAATTAATGAAAATGATTCCAATGGTTGATTACAGAATCTTTTTTTTTTGTTACATTTAAGTGTCATTCTCCTCCCTACATCACCAGGTCCCTTCTCTGCCTTGTTTCTTCTGGAAGTTTTGAGCTCTGTATTAGGTATTGATTCTTATTCTTTTTCAGTCTAAGAATAAGTTAATATGCTGATCACACACAGACACACACAAAATTAGGGCTATTGCCTAAATGTAAACTAATTCTGTTCATGACTGACCTATTCTCCAGCTTGAGGATGAAACTGTTTCTACATGGTTGGCTCTGAGCCAGAGGATATTTCATAGTGCAAAAAGGGATGGGACCTCAATGGCTAAATTTGGCTTTTCTTCCATATGCTATGCCCTTGTGCCCTCACTCCAACACCCACCCCCAAGCAGTTACCCTCTGGTGGAAGCTTGCAGCTTTCTTTGTTTGTTTCTTTAATTAAATAGACAGTAGGATCTGCATCCTTACTAGCATATAGAAAAATCAGAGAAACAATGAAACCAACTGTGTAACTATTCTTCTTGTTCCTTAGATCCATTCTCTTAAAAACCAGAATGAACCCAGGTCACAGGCCATGCTGTGGTACTCGAACCACAGCATAAATGGAGGCTCTAGGCCAAGGACCTTGACATTCATGTGAACTCAGTCCTGTTGCAAGCATGTTGACCCCTGCTCATAAAGCTTGAATGATGTGAAGATGTGTACTAGTTGTGATATGCTTTAGATTTATTCTGCTCACAAATATAAATGAGTATGTGAGCCATGTAAATAATGGCAGACTTTCAGAGGGAGTGTTTGGGTCATGAACATGAGTGAAACTGCAGCATGGTTTGGCTGTGGTAGGGTGTGACCACAGGAAAATGAGAATGCACGATCACAGATTTATCCATTTGTTGCTGAGTTTTACCCAGTAGGCATTTGGTGGGTACCTTCCCTGTATACAACCCTGAATGAAGTGCTGTTGGGGAAAAAAAAATGAACTCCCTAAAATTCATTCATAGGGTAAGAGAGAGGAAGAAATATATCCTAATGCTTTGTCTGGCATCATAAATTGATTTAAAAGGAATGAAAAAATTTTAATGTAGAATTTTGAAGAATTTCTAAAATGTCCTTTGTCTCTTCTATCATTAGTTTTAACTATTATAAAGTCACTCAACCAGTACTTGCATGCCTACTGTATACTAGGCTGTGGGGATATTGAAACCAATAGAGGCTAGTTTCTAGTCTAGTGAGGGATGCAGGAAAGTAAAAACACAGTCTGAGCATCGTGTGACACGTGCTCTGAAAGGGACACAACTAAGGGGCCACAGGAGCAGCGAGGGGCGTGGGAGGAGGGTCTTCCCCGAGGAAGTGAGGCAAGAGCTGAGTTCTGGGACATTTCTTTCCACTGCACAACCAACTTTATTCTTGGATGTAAGTATCCGAATATATTTTATAGCTATACATACTATTGTATGACTTACTTTGAAATGATTTAATCATTGGGGATACAGCAGCAAACGAAATAGACTAAAACCCTGAACCGCATAGAGCTTACCCCTAGTAGGGGAAAAACACAGACTATAATAAACAGTCAACATATTAAAAAATGAGTCAGAGAGTGTGTCAGAAAGGAATTAGTGTTATGGAAGATAGAGATTGGAGTAAAGAGGATGCAAGGTGTGGAAGGTTGACATTTAAATAGGATGTCAGGGAAGGCCTCGGGAAGAAGTGGCATCCGATCAGAGACTTGAAGGAGTTGAGTTAGCCGGGTGGTCGGCTGCAGGGAGAGTGATCCCGGCAGGACAAAAAGCCGTCCACAACGTCCCAAGGTGGGGGCAAGCCTGGCATGTTCCAGGAACAGCGAGGAGCCTGGGTGGCTGGAACTGAATGAGACAGAGAGAGACTGGAGGTAAAGTGGGAGAGGTGTCAGGGCTGGCTCAGGGCCTTGTGGGAAAGCGTAAGGATTCTGTCATGGACTCTGACTGAGATGGAAGCCACTGGGGGGTTTGCAACGAATGAGCAACATGATTTGACTTCCATGTTGAAAGGATCGCTGTCATCAGTACTGAGACTAGCCTGCCCTAGAGGGTAGGGGTGGGTAAAGGACAGCAAAAGGGGGCCACATGCTGCAGAGACCATGTGGCCTGTAACGCTGAAAGTATATACTATTGGGCTCTTCACAGAAGTTTGAAAACCTTTTTCAAACTTTATTGACAAAAGAACCAGAGTATGTGTGCATCTTGAAATATTTGGGTCTTGACTAGAATAAAAGTCACTCACAAGCAGAGGGAGCAGTAAAGTCCTGGTACAAATTACCAGGGCGAATACGACAGCTAATGTGACCTCTTTTTTACATGAAGCCTTTTGATTTTTTACTAATATTGTTTATATTTCCTATTTTGCCTTGTATTTTTGTTCTGTGCGAGAAGTCACAAAATACTGTCATTGCCTTTGTTTCTGTTCTTTCTTTTCTTGAAGCACATGTTACCTATTAAGGAACAGGTCCACGTGCATACCTAGTTCCAGGACCTGATGAATGGATGTTCTAGAACAGAATGCTTACCCTTCTGCTTCCAGATATTGTGCTGAGGGGTTCAACAGGGAAAGAAGCCAAAAATATTTAAGTCCTATAAAGTTTTATTAAATTACATTCTTCAGATTTCCATCCAACACGGACAGGCTACATAGCAGCACACTTGAGAGAAGGGAATAGTCGGGTGAAGATGAGTGGAGGAAATGTTTGCCTTTTTTTGGAATCACTCACCCTCTTTAGAATATTTCAACATGCCATTAATAGTACAAATGTAGTGCTTTGAAGTTAAACTGTGTCTCTTTCCAAATTAATAAATCTTTACCAATTAACTGAAATTTGTACAGAAAAAAAAAATAGTGTGTACTACCAGTATAAGGATTTTGCTTTTCTTCTTAGGCTATTTTCATTTGTTTCTTCTGCATCCTTTTAATGGAATTTGTAGGTCTCTTGAAAGGTAAGATTAACGTTTACAAGTCTGGCCTCCACTCAATAACGAAATTATTTGAAATGCAGGATTTTGCTTCTCTTTTTTGCTCAGAAAAAAAAATCCATATTTCACACTTAATCAGAATCATTCTTCATTCATATTCAAGGAATCAGAGATATTACGCAGTTTAACATACTAACTTCTCTACTTGCCTGAGCTTTTACCCTCCTTTGAACTCAAAATAATGATGATTTTCAACTTTGCTCAATTCTTCCTTTTTTAATGCTTGTGATTATTTTTGAATTGTTTCCAAATCAAGAGACAGAATCTGTCATTGATACTGACATGCACAATAAGAAGCCATCCGTCCACCTACTGAAGACTTCATTATTAAACCATTTCTGCACCTGACTTTCACTCCAACCACATCCCAGCCAACCTGATGACTAGATTTGGCAAAGCTCAGGACTCCATATGCTTTATCATCATTTGCATGCATGATCTTTCAGAAGAAAACATTTTACCTGAATACCAGTCTTGATGAAAATGTTTTCTCTTCTTTCCAGTGATGCAGAAGACCACAAGCCTTTGAAAAAAGGCAGTCGAACACCTTCAGACAGGACTGTGAAAAAAGAAGATAGCGACGATAGTCTAGTTGACTATGGAGAGGGGGTGAATGGCCAGTTCAATGAGGATGGTTCCTTTATTGGACAATACAGCGGTAAGAAAGAGAAGGAACCGGCTGAGGGCAACGTGAGCTCCGAGGCACCTTCTCCTGTCAATGCCATGAATTCCTTTGTTTGATCTGTAAGCTCTTTGCCAATATCCCATTTCTCTAGAGTGTTTATCTTAAGCGCTTGTTCATCAGGCTTCTCATACTATGAGCATAGAGGCAGGAAGTATGTTCTGCTGTATGTTAATATGATGAGAACAGTTAGAACAAGAACATAACTCAGTCATATGCTATGTTAATGTGAACTGCAGTGCAAAATGCATACTTTCTCTTTCAAAACATGCATTCTTCATTTTCTCGGTACTGATAAAAACAATACAGTGTTGTCAACAGATTATGTTATTTTCTCTTCAAGATACAGTTCAGTACGATGCATGAAAAACGCTACCCATTTAAAGGACATACCTGTGTATGTTATTACAACATGGTTTGATACTTTGTTTATACTGTCTTCTGCTGAACCCCGAAATATGAATTCCGTTTTCATTGTCAAGAGTGTTGCTGTAGTATACTCTAGAACTTCAATGTCTTTGTGGACATTGTTGTGAAACTGGTGACTCTATGTCTAGCTGTTGTTAGTCTTTTTGGGACACTGTTAGGAACAATCTGTACAGTATATACTTGCTAAATGACTTAATCATGACAGTTGCATTTGCTGATTGCTTACTGACACCCTGTCACCTGCTCTTTGCTCCTGTTATACTGTAGCCTTCTCAATCTTCCAGGTGTTACAGCAGTACAGTGTTTTACTTTTTACACCATCTCTACCTTCTTGTGCTTAGGCATCAACGAGGTGTATTGCAATGCTTTGGCACTCATGCCATACTGAAAGAATCAAAAAGAAGTCACTCCACTTACATTTCAAAAATTATTTCAGAAAGCACAGGGCAAGACACATGCAGTGCCTTCAGACACTAAGCATTCCAGAACATGCTGCCTTCTGTATCCGTCAGCACAGTCAACTTGGAGTCCTAGATTACTGTCAAAGTCTAAAAGAAGAGATAAGGAAAAACTACACTGCTGAAAAAAGGAAATGTGAAAAGGTAATGAGTAAGACAGTTTGTCTTAAGGAGAATTTTCCCCATATGTATAAAAAGAAAAGCTTTATCACCAGCTGGAGCACATGATGATTTTGTGGTCCTTTATGGTTTCTGTTAAACAAGTTACATTCCGTAAGAAAGATGTCAACTTGGTAGAAAAAATTTTTTAAAAACAAAGTATTCCAGAACTAAATGCATATAATAGCTTGCCGATGTGCACATATTATTCTCTAAGTCTTTAACTATGTGGCAGCTTTTGAAACTCTCCAAAGCATTGAACAATATGTATGCAAATTGCTACAGACACATTTCAGAATCTAAGAAATCTGACCAGTGCTAGCAAGGCCAACAGTCAAAGGGATTACATGTGCAGTTTCAAAAATAAACATATATATTCCACCATATTTGTAAACAATATCTATCAAATGGTTTACTTCCAAATATGAAATTCTATAACAGCCTATGGTTGAAGGAATGCTCAGTTTCATTTGCCAATAAATTGGTTTCTCATAACTTGCATCAAGTTTAATTTTAAGTAAAGCTTTTTATATGTAGATATTTTGTTGAATTTGTAAATACCCTTAAAGTATAGATGCTATATGCTTATAGGCGTTACATACAAATAAACATACAATGTTTATGTTGTACTGTATAAGAAGTTAGCTAATTAATACAGTGTGTGGGATTGAAAGGCATTTACTTAAATACCTTTTGGGTTTTTGTTTTCCTTTTTTGCTGTGAAAGTGAAGTAGTGTACTATTCTACATTTTGGCAGCAAATTTCCAGATGGACTCTCCAGAGTTTTGCCTATGGGGTTCAGCAGTCCAGGCCTAGTCACCTGGCAACTTTGATATACGTAGGTAAAGCACAGTTTGAAGTAATCCCAGGTAAAGGTGGCCCTAAATACTCTCATGTCTCCAGATTCACTGTTCACAGATCAGCCTTCCTAATGGAAATACAAAAAGGCAGAACGGCCTTGCCCTGGCATCAGAGAGCACAAAGATAAAAGTTACTTCAAATTTGCCAGTGTTTGAGGGAAAAATAAAAGTACAGTTTTTATTCTTCCACAATGGTAGATGCTAAATTTATCTGTGCATGAAGAAGTCACTTCTGTAATAGTGCAACAGATTTTGTATTAAAAATTAAATGTGATTTTCAAAGTTCCTCTCTCTTTTGTAATATATCATGTTCCTAGTGGAGTATGAATGTCCAAGTAATGGTATATGTAACAGTATAGGCCAATGTGATTGGATTTCCATCAAAAAGTAACTATTAAACAGTCTTGATCTCATTGTGATTTTTAACTTTTTCAAACATATATTTTTTAATGACCTCTAAAATAGCACAAATTTTTATTTTTGCTTTAAAAAGGCTATTTTATGCTGAGAAAACACAGTATCAAACAGAGCTAATAAAACACATTATCAACTAATTTTCATGGAAAGCAGGAGAAGATATTGCCAACGTTTGAGAAACAGAATCAGATCTGCTTCCTTTCCTAAAGCCTGGTCCCTGGTGCCTGCTGTCAACCTCTCTTTTGCTTGCCTGAACCCTCCCCAGCCCTGGGAAACTTGGATTTCTTAGTCTCTCCTGCTTGACGAGACAGTTTGGGTATTTACAAGTATTACAGGAATGCCATTCACCTTCTTTTCTCCAGCCCTGTTCTCATGGTCGCCAACCTGTCTACCTCTGCAAACTGAACTGCCAAGGTGGATTTGTCCCTCTTTCCTGCCACTGGTCCTCAATTCCCCTGTCCCTGGTCCCAGCTTTCTGCCCATGACATCTGCTTGCACAGAGCTCTCCCTCCCCTCATGGCTATTTGGATAAAAACCTGCTAGGTAACTCACCTGGAAAACGCTGTGCAGACCTTAGTAGTTCTACCATGGAGAGCCTTCGCTTCTGACCAGCAAGTCAGGACCTCCACTCCACACTGTGGGCCGGATTCACAGTCCAGAGTCTCAGGTCACCACTCAGGTTAGCAACAGGAGCTGGTAAATTGTAAGCTGGGCCCCAGAAAGCTTCGGTCCATTGGTGCCTTCTTGTTCAGGTGGTTTATAATGGCTCTGCTTTACTTTTAATGGCTTATCTTGGAAGTGGCTTGTGGAGGCAAGGGAAAGAAATACAAAGAACTAAGCATTCACCTCACCCCAACGAAGTAAATCTCTCCCTCTCCTGAGATTTTTCTAACAATTACCACCAGAGGGCGCCCGTGCTTTATTCAGTGCAAAAGAGCGGCGGGGAATGAAGCCTCTGGAGAAACTGCAAAGCACTTTTGATAATCAGACTATGTGTGGTCTGATCATGCGCAAGGTGACTGCCTGCCGCCGCCGGGGAAATGGGATTTGCAACTTTCTCTGACGAGTCCACAACTTCCAGGGAGTAAGTCTGTGTCACCGCGGGCCTTGCTAATCTTCCTCTTGCTGTGACGGAGGGGCTGGGTGCACAGCCAGGCATCGGGGGAAGGAGGAGGAGGCGTGTGCGTCCGGCTCCCACCCGACGCCCCATCACTGCCGCACGTGGTGGGGGGAGGGCAGGGGCACCTCCCTAAAACGGTTTTCCTGCCTTGCCCCTGGTCTGCCACCAGTGGTTTGCTGTTCTGTGATCAGATGGTACAAAAGCACATTTAAGCACAGACTGCTTTTATTTTTCACTTTAAAAAAGCAGGAGAAAGAGAGAATACTACTGAGTACAGTTCCCAAGATAAGGTAGAAAGAGACCAGATTTGCATTCCAGGTCAGCCATCAACTAGCTGTGTGACCGAACCTCCCACTTCTCCAGGCCTCCAGTTCTTCAACTTTGAGATGACAGAAAACTGATTTCTAATAGGCCTTTACACCTTTCTGCTTGAATCCTGTCGTCCCCAATCACCCCCCTGGAAAAAAAACATCTGGGCACTTGCAACAGGCAGGTATCTTGCTAGGCAGGGAGTGAACGAGATGAGCAAACCCAGATGGGGCTCCTGCTCTCAAGGTGCCTGGAGTCCTGTGCAAGAAGACAGACATCGATCAAATAGCTGCCTAAACGAGTGTGCAATTCCAAACTGAGATGAGCTCTGTGGAGGGAAGGCTTGCCATTCCCTGAGCAGGCCACAGTGGAGGCTGACCTGTGTGGTGGTCAGGAAGGCTTCCCTGAGGGGGGGGGTGAGCTGAGAGCCAAGGACGAGTGGGACCGAGGAGGAGAAGACAGGACAGAGCCACTGCTCCGCGAAGGCCAGGGTGCCTGGAGCAGACACAAGGGCCAGACTAGGATGGGGCCTGAGGACTGCAGGACAGACTTTGTATCTATTCAGGGAGCCGTGGAAAGTGGGGAGTAAATGAAGGGGTTGAGATAAAGAGTTAGATGATCAGCTTTGCGTTGGGGGAGGAGACAGAACTCACAGGGTCTCGTGTGGGGACTGGGCCGGAAGGGAGCAGAGAGATTGATAAGACACGGGGAACTTCCCAGTAGTTTAGATAAGAGAGTAGAGGTTGGATCTGGATCTTACCACTGAGAGAGAAGGGGGTGGATTCTAAGGTATTTAGGAAGAAAACTGATGTGAATAACAGACTGGATATGGAAAGTTGAGAAAAAGGCATGTAAGAAAGATGGCTCTTAGATTTCTGATTTGTCTAACCAGGCATAAGGTGTACTTAGGTGGGGACATCAGGAAAGAACCAGATTTGGGGATGAGTTATGAGTTCAAGTTAATAAATGAGTGGTTCGAAGAGCCTCTGAGACATCCAAGTGGAAATGACTAGTAGGAATTGGGTATCTGGGCTTAATGCTCAGAAGAAACTTCTACAATGATGGGTAGTAATTGAAGCCATGAGGCAGAGATGCCTAGGGAGAAAATACAAGAGGGCTGAGGATTACACTCTATAAGAAGCTGCCCTATGTAACGGAAGAGGCAGGTGGACCTTTAAAGGAGACCAGTGAACAGGGGTCAGAGAGGTGGGGAAGAAATAAGGAGAGTGTGTTGTCTTGGAAGCCAGTGAAAGGGACCATCTCAAGAACAGGGAATGGCTTACAGTGTCACATAATGCTGGAAAATCAAGCACATGAGGACTGGAAAATATTTTTTGGATTTGAAGACATGGAGGTCACCTGAGACCTTAGTAAAAGCTATTGGGCATGGTGTGGTAACAAGGTGAGGAAATGGAGGCAATGAGATTTGCCATTTCCCACATGGACAGCCCATCCAGGGCTCATTCATTTATATCTCTACCTCCATAATCATATAATCCAAGTATCCCACTCTCTGCACACAATCTCTTCCAACCTACTGTCCCTCTGCTTCCTCTCAATCCTTCAGTTTGTTCCTTTTTTCCATCCCTTTCCAGCATGGATTTGAAGGCCCATTATTTTTTAAACACTCCTGCATTACCCCAAAGTCCTTTGCCTTTCCGTCTTTTCTAAATACCTGTGGAGGCTTACTGTCTGCTTTCTCCTGCCTGCCCCAAGCAGCAGAGAGATAAAACAGAAGTCAGCATCATTATGAAATCATGTCTTCAACTCCTCGTGCTGCCCATTAGGCCTGCTTGCCTCCTCATGTGAATGCAGTCTCGCCCTAGCAGTGACTTTCATGTCCTTTCTACTCTCCCCAAACATTCAGTCCTACCCCCTCTCCCAACCTAGTGTCAATAAATCTCTTTCTACAAAATGACTTTCCATCACAATTCACTAAGAAAAGAAAAGAAAAGAAAAACACAGATAGGCGTTCCCTGATCGTCCAGCTAGCAAACCAAAATGCCTGCCTCAATATGCTCCCATCCTCTGCCCCCGTGAAAGTAGAGGGGCCATTCTTTCCCCACCTAGGCCAGTGGTTCTGTCTGGGAACTGCTGTCCTCCTTGGTGGATCCTTACCCACCAGTTATCCTTTCTTCTGCACAACTGGACTGTCCATTGACATGGAACACTCACAATCTCCCATCTAAAACAGACCACTGAACTTAGATTACCCACCCATACACCCATATCAGTCATCATTTTCTGTCCTTGATGGTCAAAAAGGTTGAAATAATATCAGGAAAAGTAAATGAGAGTAATCAGAGAAGCTACCGTTTGCCAGACACTGCGTTCTTTGTTCCTTCTATAGCCATATGACTTTTCCAGTCTCATTCAGCTGGTCCTAGAAACACTGTCTTTCTTCAGCTGTAATTGTGTAGCTATTTCTCAGTGATTGGCTCAATAAACTTTTTTTTTAATCTGAAGTTCTCAGCCTGCACATTGAAATCACCTGGGGAGTTTAGGCATCTTAATGCCCACCCACCCCCACCATGTCTCAGTTGTAACTGTCTGAGACATAGCCTGGTGTCAGGACTTTTTGTTTCCGTGCAGCCAAGACTGAAAGCAGTGGAAAGAGAAAAGGTGTTTCCACTTTCTTATGTGTGCACTTACAACCTTTAATGAATGGTATTTCTGAATACATTTCTTCACTCAGGTTGATCTCAAAATCTCTTGTATTCCTCTCATTAAAAAAAAATATATCTAGGGAAAATTGATGCCAGGCTGTTGGTACAACTGTAACATGGTACAGCCACTTTGGAAAACAGGTTGGCAGTTTCTTTTTTTTTTTTTTTTTGTTCTTTCTGTTTCATTTTTTAATTGATATCATTGATATACAACTTTATGAAGGTTTCACGTGAGTAACATTGTGGTTACTACATTCACCCATATTATCGAGTCCCCCCCACACACCCCACCGCAGTCACTGCTCATCAGCATAGCAAGATGCCACAGAGTCACCACTCGTATTTTCTGTGCTACTCTGTCTTCCCCATGACTCTCCCCCACCATGTGTGCCAATCATAATGTCCCTCAATGCTGTTATCCCTCCTTCCTCACCTGTCTTCCTCCACCCCCTCCACTTTAGTAACCACTAGTCCCTTCTTGGAGTCTCTGAGTCTGCTGCTGTTTTGTTCCTTCAGTTTTTGCTTTGTTCTTATACTCCACAGATGAGTGAAATCATTTGGTACTTGTTTTTCTCTGCTGGTTTATTTCACTGAGCATAATACCCTCTAGCTCCATCCATGTTGTTGTAAATGGTAGGATTTGTTTTCTTCTAATGGCTGAATAATACTCCATTGTGTATATGTACCACATCTTCTTTATCCATTCATCTACTGATGGACACTTAGGTTGCTTCCATTTCTTGGCTATTGTAAATACTGCTGCAGTAAACATAAGGGTGCATATGTCTTTTGAATCAGGGATCTTGTTTTCTTTGGGCAAATTCCTAGGAGTGGAATTCCTGGGTCAAATGGTATTTCTATTTTGAGTATTTTGAGGAACCTCCATATTGCTTTTCACAATGGTTGAACTAATTTACATTACCACCAAAAGTGTAGGAGGATTCTCCTTTCTCCACATCCTCGCAAGTATTTGTTGTTCCTTGTCTTTTGGATGTTGGCCATCCTAACTGGTGTGAGGTGATATCTCATTGTGGTTTTAATTTGCATTTCTCTGATGATTAGCGATGTGGAGCATCTTTTCATGTGCCTGTTGGCCATCTGAATTTCTTCTTTGGAGAAGTGTCTGTTCAGCTCCTCTGCCCATTTTTTAATTGGCTTATTTGCTTTTTTTGTTTGTTGAGGTGCGTGAGCTCTTTATATAATTTGGATGTCAAACCCTTATCAGATATGTCATTTATGAATATATTCTCCCATACTGTAGGATGTCTTTTTGTTTTACTGATGGTGTCCTTTCCTGTACAGAAGCTTTTACTTTGATATAGTCCCACTTGTTCATTTTTGCTTTTGTTTCCCTTGCCTGGGGAGATAATGTTCATGAAGAAGTTGCTCATGTTTATGTCCAAGAGATTTCTGCCTGTTTTTTTCTTAGAGTTTTATGGTTTCATGACTCACATTCAGGTCTTTGATCCATTTTGAGTTTACTTTTGTGTATGGGGTTAGACAACAATCCAGTTTCATTCTCTTACAGGTAGCTGTCTAGTTTTGCCAACACCAGCTGTTGAAGAGGCTGTCATTTCCCCATTGTATATCCATGGCTCCTTTATCGTATATTAATTGACCATATATGCTTGGGTTAATATTTGGACTCTATTTGTTTTTTTTTTTAATTTAATTTATTTTATTATCATTAATTTACAATTACATGTGCAATATTACGATTATTAAACTACCCCTTCATCAGGTCCCCCCCACCAACCCCATTACAGTCACTGTCCATCAGCGTAGTGAGATGCTATAGAATCACTACTTGTCTTTTCTGAGTTGTACTGCCCTCCCCGTGCCCCCACAACATTACATCTGCTAATCGTAATGCCCCTTTTTCCCTCTTATCCTTCCCTTCCCGCCCATTTTCCCCAGTCCCTTTCCCTTTGGTAACTATTAGTCCATTCTTGGGTTCTGTGGGTCTGCTGCTGTTTTGTTCCTTCAGTATTTTTTCTTTGTTCTTATACTCCACATATGAGTGAAATCATTTGATACTTGTCTTTTTCGGCTTGGCTTATTTCACTGAGCATAATACCCTCTAGCTCCATCCATATTGTTGCAAATGGTAGGATTTGTTTTAATCTTATGGCTGCATAATATTCCATTGTGTATATGTACCACCTCTTCTTTATCCATTCATCTACTGATGGACACTTAGGTTGCTTCCATTTCTTGGCTATTGTAAATAGTGCTGCAATAAACATAGGGGTGCATCTGTCCTTTTCAAATTGGGCTGCTGCATTCTTAGGGTAAATTCTAGGAGTGGAATTCCTGGGTCAAATGGTATTTCTATTTTGAGTCTTTGAGGAACCTCCATACTAAGCTTCCACAATAATGGTTGAACTAATTTGCAGTCCCACCAGCAGTGTAGGAGGGTTCCCTTTTCTCCACATCCTCGCCAACATTTGTTGTTGTTTGTGTTTTGGATGTTGGCCATCCTCACTGGTGTGAGGTGATATCTCATTGTGGTTTTAATCTGCATTTCTCTGATGATTAGCGATGTGGAACATCTTTTCATGTGCCTGTTGGCCATCTGAATTTCTTCTTGAGAAGTGTCTATTCATGTCCTCTTCCCATTTCTTAATTGGATTATTTGCTTTTTGTTTGTTGAGGTGTGTGAACTCTTTATATATTTTGGATGTCAAGCCCTTATCGGATACGTCATTTATGAATATATTCTCCCATACTGTAGGATGTCTTTTAGTTCTACTGATGGTGTGCTTTGCTGT
>JAVSCE010011810.1:0-15737 GCA_032199065.1 Smutsia gigantea
CCTGGCTCTGCAGACCCCTGGAACTTCATTTTCATTGTCTCCATCCATCTTGCCAGAAGAGAGGAAAGCATGGAGGAGCATGCAAAGAGGGTTTGAATGAACCAGGTCTGGAATTTTAGTTTCTGTTAAAAGGAATTGCTTAATTTTAGTTTCTGTTAAAAGGAATTGTTAAAAGTCAAGCTTTATTGCAAAGGAGGCTAGAAAGTGTAGTCTGTGTGCTCAAGATTTTGGTGGACAGTTAACAGTCTCTGCCATGGTCATTTCCTCCTAGGCTTCTATATCCAGCCAGTTTATCAATCACATACGTAGATGGTAAAAAGACATTTTCTGACATACAAAAATCTCAAAAATACATCTGCCAATGACCTTTCTCAGAAAGCTACTTGAGGATATGCTTCACTAAAATGAATTAAACCTAAATAAATAAATAAATAACATGGGATCCAGAAAACAGGGAACAACAAATGCACAGATCAGAGAACCTCAGTCCACATTAGAACAGAAGTCTGGAGGACTCCAGGAGAGCTCTCTCCAAGAAAAAAGAAAAGCAGAGCTGATAAATTCTATGACCGCATGACAGAGGGGGAACTTATAATAAGGTACATCTTGTAGAAAGTTGAAGGATGAAGAGAATTTAGTCAAGATATTTAAAAAAACAAGTTTTAAAAGGAAATAATTACTAAATTTAACAAACCATTTTTATAATAAAAGGGATTTAATCATAAAATGCTGTTCAGCTCGGCTGTGAGCAATCTTGATATAACCATAAAATTGAAAACAATGATTGACAACAATGATGATGGACTTAACCAAAAATTGAGATGTAATTAGGAGGGCTTACAGAGGAGGTATAAGTGAGCTAAACCCATAAGGTATATATTAATCTGGATGGATAAAGTTATTCTAAAGTACAACCCCCCAATCTAAATGGCATAATGTTATAGAAGGTTATATCCTACACTACACTCCTCAGGTGGGTCGCCAGGGATCTGCTCCATATGGTCACTCAGGGGCTCATCAGTCAGAAGCACTCCCACTTTGGAGTTACACCATCTAAAACACAGAGCACCCTCTGTCCCATGGTAGGGCAGGAAGACTAGAGAAGCACGTTAGAACTTCTACTGTCTCAGAAGTGATATTCATCACTTCCTCTGACAATTTCATTGGCCAGAAATCGTTAGAAGGGGACTCATAAGTGCAATCTTCCACATGCTCTGAAGGAGAGGAGTACTGGTAACGTTCAGCAGGGTAAACTAGCGAGGTCTCTATAATGTCAGAAAAGGGTTGCTGTGCAGAAAAGACAGGTACAAATGGCACTGGGAAGCAGCTGGCACTGGTAGCTACCTCAAGGTCAGGAAAAAAACCACCTGGAGAGACATGGCATAGAGGAGCCATAACCCATGTAATTTACTTGGTAGTGACATGTCCCATAGTTAACTTAGTAATACTAGTAGAAGTGAAGGGAAGATGGAAATAACAAAAAAAGAGAAAAAAAAAAAAAAAAGCAAGAAAGCAAAGGAAGAAGAGGAAGGGAAGGGAAGGAAAGGCAGTTTCCTGTCCCAAGTTTACATACATCATCTTTCATGGGTTCCTTTGGGGGGTTGAACTCCTTGTGGTAGGAACGGCCACTTGGGGGGTGAATCAGCCTGGAAGACAGAGAATGAACATGAGTCAGGTTGCTGGAGAGCATCTCTGCACCCCAGGGGTCTCAGAGGTAACAACAGACAGAGAAACTGGAGGTAAGGACTTTCACCCAGCAGAGGACCTAGCTGTAGGCACTTTTTGCTTAGGAAAACAGCCGGGCTTCTGGGACAGCTTATGCCAGAGTGTGTTTTCTATTCTTACTGAACATTACAATGAGTATCTGGCTGCAGAACCTGGCATACCCACCTAATTCAGACACTCTGGTGCTGCTCTCACAAAGCCATTCATTCTAGTCACCTGTTTACTCAACAACCATTTACCAAGTGCCTAGGTTGATCCAGGCCTGAAGTTGAATCCAGAGACTATCGAGCAACCAGTCAAGATCCCTGCTCATAAGCAGTGCTTAACTTAGTGGGGAAGATAATGTGGAAAGAAACTAAGTATGATATCCTTTAACAGAGATCTGCACAAAATGCTATAGGGGACAGAGGACAGAGAAATAGCCCTACTTTCCTAGTTTTGTTACAAAACCATAAAGGTGCTACAGAAAAAGTATGTCCTGTGGGTGCAAACACCACCAGACAAGGCAGCACAGCTTTGTGACCACACAGATAAAAGGCCACCCAACCTTTAGAAGGCTACTCAAGGCATCTGGGAAACCCACTTATTAAACAAGTCATGGAATAAAGAGCCCAAGAACAAGTGTTTGTCAGGCACTGAAGAGGCAGCTGGTTGCTGCATCTGTGCTGTGACCCCTTAAGCAACAGGCTACATTCCTGTCTTGGAGAAGCCACAACACAGAAGCCCAGAAACTTAAAAAGAGAAGGAGACAGGCCAAAGACTGCTCAGCAGCCACAGCCTGTGTGGTTTCCCAATTTCGTGCCGACCAAGGTTGGCTTAATGGATGACTGTGCTCACGAAGGTTTGTTAGCCCAGGGCTTCTCAATACTTGTCATGGCTGACAAGCACAGAAATAATGTTTGCACAGTACTTGGAAGCTCACTCCTCTGGGGTAGCTATGGCCACCCCATGCCTGCCCAGCTGCTTTGATGGCTGAAGGGATCAGTATCTCAGCACATCAGCTGGAAAAGCCTGGGTTAGAAATCTCTGTAAAATGTGATAGTGTTTTAATAACAGCACATTTTTCGGGGGCCGAGTGGCCTATTTAGAGCATGGGGGGGGGGCAACATGATGGCAAATTAAGTAAGCTATTCTGAGTGGGCCTGTGACTATAATCATGTGACATGAGGGTGGCCCTCTTTTATTTGAGCTGCTGGTGGGGCTGGGAATTCACTGGGAAATGGCAGCTGCTGGGAGGCCCAGGGAGTGGGAGAGCATAGTCTGCTGGGCTCAGCTATAGCTCTCCCTTGGGAGAGCAAAGGCACAGAGCAGCCAGGCTGCAGCAAACACAACTCTCCTCTCCACGTCTCTAAGCCTCCTGCTCACCCCCAGATTCCCTCAGCCCTCTAGTTATATACTACACACTGCTCCTTCCCCATACAAATATCATTTTAAAAGGAAAGCAAGGCTCATTCTCTAGGAGGGAAATGAAAGAAAGAAGGTCTAATCTCCAAGCTCTCAAAATGGGCTTGTCTCAAGTACCAACCAAGACAGCTCCATGAGCCACTGAGCTAGTCTGGAGGTGGAGGTGATGACGTGCAGGGATCAGGGCTGGGATTCTGCAGCCACTACTACCTTGAGCACAACACTTAAGACACTTGTGTTTTCATCCACAAAGTGGAGATGGTATGACACATGAGGCTAATGATATCAGAGAGCCAACACTCATTAAAACCAAAAGCCACCAACCACCCATATTCAAGAAATAATAAGGACTCATAAAATTACTAGAAGTGAGGTTATAACTAATTCAAGACATATTTACAGTGGGGCCCCTATCATGTCAGACTTAAATAAGATCTATATTAAACTGACTTATTCCTGACTCTTTCTTCCAAGAAACAGCACAGTGGACCCGGAGGTAGAGAGCAGACTTTTGGTGCTAGCTATGCCACTGAGTGCAGAGTCAACCTGGAAACACAGTGTTACCAATCTGGCCTGGCCTGCCTCTCCTGCATGAGCAAGGGGCCATACCAAACCATATATCCAAAAGAGAGACTGAACCTTCTCTCTTTCGCCCTCCACAGCAATTCTGTAGTCTGCTCCTCAGAATCTCTGTTCCCCTCCAGCCAACTCCAGTTAAAAGCCTCCAGCCCTTCCCAATGTGGATCACAGTCAGGCTCCTAGCTGGGGTCCCTGTCTTCTTCCTTTCTCCCAAGTTAGCTTGTATGCCCAGACCAAGCTGATGTTCTTAGAATGCTGTTTTTGCCACAACATCTAGTGGCTTAAGAACATCCCACGACTCTTGACTCTGTTACGTCTACCCTCTTCACCTGGGCAGGCCTTCCCCAGCCAAGGTCCCACCCTGCCTTCCCAACAACACTCACTCTACCACCCAGCCCCCCAGATTATTCCTCCAACTCTGGACAGACATTCTGCCACTCACTCCAGCTCCAGCCCTTCTCTCAACCCATACTCATTCTTGCCTCAACTCCCTTCTGGGAAAACCTCACCAAAATTTTCTCTTCTCCCTGCTCCCAGGCTCACTTCTTAAACTTCCTACTGCACTAAACAGCTGAGGTTTCATGCACAGCTTGTAGACTCTGAACACTGATGGGTATTTCCTATTGTTTTTCTATATCCTCCCCAATTCCCTGCCCCCAGAGGCTAGGACTGTGCTGCACAGAACAGGCACTCAGAAGCTGGGCCAATAGACACAAAGGTCCCTAGTGACATTGAGTACCATTAACATCTACTTTGCACACCAAGGACCCCAGCCCTGGTGATGTCCCCTCCTGTCAACCCTACAACTTCTTGGCCTACATCAACTTTGTTGGTCCACTCTGTGCCAGCAGGGATGCAAAGAAATAAAAGTTCCTGCACTGAAGGAGCCTATGGAACAGTTAGAAACATGAAACCCAGACATTTGAGAAGAAAATTAATATACAGTGAATCCTATAGCTCCCCAGGAAAACACCTCCAACACTCACTCTGCTGTCTGTTAACAGATGGTAGAGCAATTAGTGAAACAGAGTAGAGGAAACTATAGCCTAAAGCAGTGGTGATCCTTCAGAGCATACTTGTTCAGAAGCAGAAGCATTTCTGTATTCAATGTCTACTACAGAGAAGCAAGCACTTTAAAACCAAACACACAAAAAAATAATAGTGGTTTCAATGGGGTATATGGTGGGGACTTGATAATAGGGGGAGTCTAGTAACCATAATGTTGCTCATGTAATTGTGTATTAATAATAGCAATAATAATAATAATAATAATAATAATAATAATAATAATAATAATAGTGGTTTCAGCTAAGGTGGTTATACCATAAGCAAAATTTTCCTCCATTTTTTAAACTTTGTGTAGATGGTCATTGTATTTTTGTAACTAATAAAAAGCCTACAGCAAGGTATGGCAACTCCAACTGAAATCAGATTTCAATGAAGTACCAAAGTGGAAATGCCCATGTAAGGAATTTAATATTTCTTAAGCATCTATTATAAGATAGGCTCTGAACTATGTACTTTGTTATCTAACATGCACATCAGTTCCTCAAAGTGGGTGTTATTAACCATACTCTATGTATGAGGAAACATATGCAGAACATATGCAGGTTAAGAACCTTGCTTAGGGTCCGAGTTAAAAGATGACAGGACTGAGATGCTGTCTGACTTTAAATCCCTTGTTCTTTTTTCTACATCCCTATTCCATGTCCCCACACCAGTGGATGTCACCAAATAAGATCAATCCATATTGAAATGGCACTAAGCTTCATGGCTAGGATTAGGCACGCCTGATAAAGCTCTGAGAAAGCACGAAAAGAAGGGACCTTCAGGGGACAAATACCTTCCTGTGATTCTTCGGATCAGCAGAGAGTCTGGGATGCTGAATTCAATCACAGAATCAAGCTTCTCTTTCCTCTTCTCCATTAGGTCATCAAGCTGTAAAAGAGTGTTGGCCCACCTAAACTACCAGGGCTCGATCAGACCCATTTCCCTGAAAAGAATTAAGATCAGGGGCCAGAATTCATTTTCATGCAATGGTGACAGAAATCCAAGCCACTCACCATTTCTGCCTGCCTCACAGTCCGAGGGAAGCCATCTAGAAGAAACCCATTCTTGCATGGAGGGGTCTCCAAATTCTTCTCAATGAGCTCTACTACCATTTCATCACTCACCTGGGAGTCAAGAATAAAAGAGCCTTGGGTTTAAATCAGCTAACTAGGTGATTAGCCCAGCTCCAGGGTCACAAATTTATGTCTGTATAACCAACCTCATTATTAAACAGTATATTTTCTTGGCCCCAAAGAAGCAAAAATCAGAGCAAATGTGGAGTGGCTCCATTTGGAAGATTCAGTTTCATGATTATTTCTGTGATTGCCATGTACCTGTTCTATTCCTTTGAGATTCTCCTGTGGCCCAATAATCTGGGTGAAGGAAGAGGATTCCACTGCTTATTACCCCACCAGGTGAAAATATCTTGGGTTCTCAAGGCCTATCTGGCCATTAGAGTCTTAACCATAAGATAACGGCTTACCAGCAATCAGCTATCCTCAAGACAGGGCATAAAAAAGACAGGGCATATGGTTGAGAGATCACCTGAGAAAGGCTCCAGGAGAGAATGGGAGTTGATCAGAATGCAGAAAGGCACCAACTTTCCCTGTTTCACAATTTTGACTAGGCTGACAGTAAAGTGACCCAGGCTACCATGGACATGAGGCAACAGAGAAAGGACTGAGCTGGCAACACTGGGCTGGAACCAAGGAAGGACCCAACATGCCTCTGAGCCTCTCTAAAAACCCCTCCCCAGCTTTCAAAAACTGGCTTTTTTCCTGTACTTTCACAGAAAAAAAAGTTCTCTCCCAAGTATTACAAAGAAGGCCGTCCATCTTGGTAGCTAATGCTCTTAATCTTCCAGGACTAGCTGTGAACTTGGGGACAGAGTACAAGCTCTGCGACTCAGTGAGGGCTTGAGATAAGTAATCTCATTGCCACATCCCTTTTTTTCTCAGTATAGCATCTTCTGCCAAGACCCAAAGTAAAAAACATCTAGCTTTCTGGCTTGAGTCAAGGCCTCACTAATATAAAGGGAAATCTAAGTAAAGGGGAAGGTGGGCAGGCAGGGGTACCACTTGATCCAGCTACAGAATCTCAAAGCGTGACAGGAGGTAACTCAGGGACGGAGACAAAGCCTAGCACCTTCCCCAACCAACAAAGATACAAAAAGACCAGAAGGCCAAGCACAGAATGACTTCTGAGGGTGATTCCCAGAGGCCACGTCCCAGAATAACTCAGTTACAATTAAGCTCTGGCACTAATCAAAGAAAATTTAGTACATAACAGATTGTATTTGTCCAATGGGATCAGTTGGACTAAAAACAAAAGAAAACGCTATTATATCCTCCAAACAGGAAGGATTACTAGTGTCAATTCCCAGAGACTGTTCTGTTAGAGACATAGAACACAGAGCCAAAAAAGTAGATTAAAAATGCTCTGTGGTTTCCTGAGCCCTTTCTTGAATACATCCTTGAGATCTGGCCTAGGGATGACAGTTTCATTTGTTGCCTTGAAAACTGGACATATTGCAAAATGCATCAGCACAAGGGAACTTCAAGAATACTGTGAGTAAAAAAAATGCTATAAATTAGAACAAACTAACTTGCTACTCTAAAAGTTCACATAACATGCCAGTTTATTAAGACACCCTGTAGGATGGGCTGTCCAAAAGAACCTTCTACATTGATGGAAATGTTCTGTGTTTGTGCTGGCTAGCGAACACTCGAAATGTGGCAAGTCAGACCGAGAAACTAAATTTTAAATTAAATTGAAATTCATTTCAATAGCTACATGTGGCTGGTGGCTACCATATTATGCAGTGCAGGGTTACATGCCCTCGTACCACCAAACCTACCAGTTTCCCGGCGTCCATAGTTGCCTTCAGCTTTTTTCCCAACTCTGAGCCAGAAGCCACCATGGACCTCAGCATGTCCCCCGTAGCCAAATGGCAGACACAGAAGTTCTCAGCCAATCTGGGTGCCTGTGGAGGGGAAGACAAAAAGCAAGAAACAGTTATTACTGTATGCCCTGGAGCCAGACTGCCTGGGTGTGAACCTGGCCCTGCCACTTATTGGCTGTGTGAACTTGGCAAATAATTATTTCCATGCCTGTAACAGGGATAAAAGTACCTTATATTGTAATGTATAATGATTATAGCATTGTAGTAAGTTAAATGAGACTTTGCACATAAAATACTTAAGCACTGCACCTAGCACACAGGAAACCATCATAAATATTAACTATTACCACTACCTCCACTAGACACAATAGTGATGCATAAGCTTCCGTTTCCCCATTATAAATGGGAATAAAATTAGCAGTATCAACACTTCACATGGTTGCTGTGAAGTTTAAATGACTTCCTGTATATAAGGCACTCAGCACAATGTCTGGCATGTAACGTGTTGAATGAATTCTTGCTAAAGAAATGAATGTGTGATTGTCAAGTACTGTGGCTACTGGCTGGGAGGCTGCTGAAGCAAGGTGAAGTCAGGTTCCCCCAGGCAGACCCACTTCTTCCTCTTCCGTTACTAGGTAACTGTATTATCTTTTTCTTTTTAAATTCAAGTTACATACAATGAAATGCATAAATCTTGGTGTACAGTAGGTAGCTGCTCTATCTTGGCCAAATCGCTTAAGAGGCTCATTCTCAGAGCCTCAGTTTCCTGATCTGTTCAAAATGTAGGCAAAAGGCTCCATCTTAGAAAGTAGCTATGAGGAGCAGATGAGATAAATACAAAGACCACTTGGCTCTTTGTTAGTACATGGTCTTGAGAGTCAGATTGCCTGGGCTTCAGACTCCAGGCCCACCAATGACTAGATATGTGACTTGAGAAAAATTTTATCACCTTTCTAAGTTTCATATCTCCTCCAAGTAAAATGTAGATGGTAATAGTACCTACATCACTAGGTTGGTGAGATTATATAGAATTTGGCACATGTGGGGGAAGACACATAGTAAGTGTTTAGTGAATGTTAGCAGTTACTGTAATGCCTGTCCTAATTCCATATTCATTCATTCAGAAAGAAAACACTGATGCCTCTTCCAAGAACTCTGCTGGAAGCCAGGGAAGCAGATGTTTAGGAGACAGACCTGGTCCTCTGTGAGTTTAGTCTGTTGGGCTATACATCAGAATGAGGCCTACAAAGGGAAGAGACCCTGTGCAGTTCAATGCTGGTTTGGTAGTGGTGAAAAAGAATGCAGAATTCAAAGGAATAGAATCATTTCAAGAAGCTTGATACTTAGCCCCCTGGTTTAATTGTTTATAAACTAAGTAAGGTTTGATCTTTGTTCAAACTAGTTCATTGGGAGTTTTCTTAAATGTACATAATAAAACCTAAATAGATGTGGCTCAACACAGTAAATTCAGGTTCTGGTTTGTGATTCATGGACTGATTTCTGTTTAAACGAAGAAGTGACTCCATAGCAAAATGGAAACCAGATAAGAAGGCACTAAAAACTGCATTTTGGAAAACTAATGAAGGTCAAGACCCTCTGGCAACAGAAAGCCTTCTGATCTTCCACGCTGGCACGTTAGCCACATATCCAGAGAACTGTGCTCCTCTGCCAATCTTTCTCCTTGGATGCTGAAATTAACTTGGGTGAAAACTTTGGAGGTCAGACTTGTTCAAGGGGAAAGGCTGAGTGAAACCACCAGAGCAGAGCTGTTGTAAACTTCAGGCCTCCAATGTGCTATTCCAGTGACTTCATTCTACAGCCATATGGAACAACACTCCAATAGGGAGGACATGGCATGGCAGACAGCTAACCCCTTCATTCTCTGCGGGCTGCCTGGGAGTCACTGTGGTGGGCTGCAAAGAGTACAGACTTTGAACTCAAACAGATATGCACAAAAATCCCATCTAAGGCACTCAACAGCTGTGTGACCTTGGACTAGTTACTTAACTTCACAGAATCTTAATTTCCTCACCAGTCAAATGGGGATAATGCCTACTTCATAGGGCTGTTGTGAGGATAAAACAAAATAAAAGTACCTAAAATATCAGACACACAGTAGGCATTCAATAAATAAAAGACCTTCTTCCATGGTCTTTCTTTCTGCATTCTTTACTTGCAAACTACAGAAGCAGCCTGATGAAATAACCTTATTAGATTCCCCTCACCCTTGAAGCTTATGCTTAACAGAGCAATGCTTTTCCTACTACCCATCACTTGAGGGTGCTGCTAAAATACACATTCTGATTCCACAGGATGGAGCCTGAGCATCTGCATTTTTTTTCTTTTTATAATTTATTTTGGTATCATTAATCTACAATTACATGTGCAATATTATGGTTATTAAACTTCATCAGGTCCCCCGCACCAACCCCATTACAGTCACTGTCCATCAGCATAGTGAGATGCTATAGAGTCACTACTTGTCTTCTCTGAGTTGTACTGCCCTCCCCGTGCCCCCCCAACATTACATCTGCTAATCGTAATGCCCCCTTTTCCCTCTTATCCCTCCCTTCCCACCCATCTTCCCCAGTCCCTTTCCCTTTGATAATTATTCTTGGGTCTGTTTTGGGTTCTGTGAGTCTGCTGCTGCTTTGTTCCTTCAGTTTTCTTTGTTCTTATACTCCACATATGAGTGAAATAATTTGATACTTGTCTTTTTCGGCTTGGCTTATTTCATTGAGCATAATACCCTCTAGCTCCATCCATGTTGTTGCAAATGGTAGGATTTGTTTTTTTCTTATGGCTGAATAATATTCCATTGTGTATATGTACCACCTCTTCTTTATCCATTCATCTACTGATGGACACTTAGGTTGCTTCCATTTCTTGGCTATTGTAAATAGTGCTGCGATAGACATAGGGGTGCATCTGTCTTTTTCAAATTGGGCTGCTGCATTCTTAGGGTAAATTCCTAGCAGTGGGATTCCTGGGTCAAATGGTATTTCTATTTTGAGTTTTTTGAGGAACCTCCATCTGCTTTCCACAATGGTTGAACTAATTTGCATTCCCACCAGCAGTGTAAGAGGGTTCCCTTTTCTCGACATTCTTGCCAACATTTCTTGTTGTTTGTGTTTTGGATGTTGGTGAGCATCTGCATTTTTTTAAAACATTTTTTAAATTAAATAATTTATTTTGGTTCATTAATCTACAATTACATGTGCAATATTATGATTATTAAACTACCCCCTTCATCAAGTCCCCCCCACCAACCCCATCACAGTCACTGTCCATCAGTGTAGTGAGATGCTATAGAGTCACTACTTGTCTTCTCTGAGTTGTACAGCCCTCCCTGGGCCCCCCCAACATTACATCTGCTAATCATAATGCCCCTTTTTCCCTCTTATCCCTCCCTTCCCACCCATCTTCCCCAGTCCCTTTCCCTTTGGTAACTATTAGTCCGTTCTTGGGTTCTGTGAGTCTAAGCATCTGCATTTTTAACAAGCTTCCAGGCCCGGCTTTGCTGCAGACCCCTGGACCACACTGTCGCTGCTGGAGCCCCGAGCCACTTGTGTCCCACAAGCCAGGGACCAAGAAATAGGCTCAGCCCCTCCACGAGAGCCCCATGGGGTAGAGTAGACTAAGGAGGGTATGACTAAGAATGGCTAAAACCACTAGGGAGGCAGCATGTGGGTTTAGTGTTCCCAAACTTTAGTGTATCATCACATTCACCTGGGTACTTGCTTAAAATACAAAGCCATGCCTACCCTTAGGCTTATGACTGAGTGGTTCTAGGGTAGCACCCTTGGATTCTGAGGCTCAGCTGAGAAACCCTGGGGCAGTGGTGAAAGATTAGGTTTTAGAGTGGGTACAGATCTGGGTTAGAAACTGGCGTCTACAGTTTACTCACAGTTAATTTGAACAAGTTACGTAGCCTTCTTGAAGGCCTCAGTTCCTTCATCCCTGGAGTTCAGTTAACAATGTCTCCTTTCAGAGCTACTGTGGGGATTTAATCAGATTATATGGCCAAAAGCCAGAATAGTGCCTGGCATTTAGGGAAATAAAGGGAGACTACCAGTCATTGAGATTTGATTTAATCCCAAATTCACTTGTTTTCTTACTTTCAAATAATCTTTCTGCCTCCTATCTTTCCTGCTTCCATTTTCAATGCTCCTGCATATGCAGCTGGAATCATCTCCTAAAATACTGTTGGACATGTTACCCACCACCTCCCACCACAGTCAGGAGCCTTCAACATCTCCCCAGTGCAACAGGGAGACTCCAAATCTCAGCTTAGCACTCAGTGTCCTCTACCATCAACTTCCTATACATCCTGAACTCTTCAAATTTACCTTCATATATTTATCTGTATGCCCTGAACCACTGCAAACAGAGGCTCTGTGTATGATTCCCAAATACATAAGCCTCTTCATGGACCTTGGCTCAAGCTCCTCTGTCTGTGAAAGAATGCCCTCTCCCTTCCCTCTACTGGTCTAAGTTCTACCCTTCTCTGCAGTCAAATTCTGAGCCTATCTCCCTACCAGAAAACTCCCCAACTATCCCTTCCTCCTCCTGGGAGAAATCATATCAACATCAGCTAACTCTGAGTGTTTGCAACATGTCAAGCAATTTTTCCATTCACTGTTTTACAGCATTTGGTATGCATACTACATAAGAAACCTACCATGAGGTAGGAACTATTTTTATCTGCATTTCACAAAGAAACTCAGAGGCTAAATAAGTTGCCCAAGATCACATAGCCAGTAACAGGGGAGCTGGGAACAAGCCTCAGGACTGTCAAGCCCTAGCTCTCATCCATGACACTATATGGCCTTATTAAAAACAACAACTCACAGGGCCTTAGTGACTGTCCTTGGTAAAGGGGTGTGGGCAAACAGGTACAGGAGGATGCCAGCGGTCAGGCAGCTGACCCGGGGTCGCCCAAGGGCCCTCGTGGGAGGCCCTGTGCCTGCACTGACATCAGCGGCACCCTGGCGGGACGTGCAGTCCTCCTGTAGCCTCCTCTGGCTCTCACGACAGCAGGCCCTCCCCCACCCCCCCTCCTCGCGTCCCTCCCAGCCACTGGGCTGGAAACCAAGCAGAGTCAACAGTTCCTTGAATTGTGTTACCGCTGAGGCCTGCTGGCTCCAGAACTAATAATATGAGCAGATGTGGGTCATGCAACTCCATCCCACATGCACCCCAGGCTTGCTGTGAGGCTGGGCTCAACTCCTGGGGTCCTGTGGTGATGTGGGTCCCAGAGGGACCCCAGATCCCTGTTGGCTTTTTGTACAAAGCCCACCCCTTTTGGGCTAGCTACCCATAGACTCCAAGGTTGACAGAGGCTGATATTAAGACTAAACTGGTGAGGTCTGTGGGATGATAATAATTATACTAACAAATTTTAAGTGATACAAATGTCCTTTACAGACGAGGCTTGAAACCTGATCTCTGGACTTTGTGCCCAGCGCTTCAGTGCTGAGCAGGGACTAGAGGGAGCCTGAGGCCCACAGCCGGCTGAAGAGAAGTGGCCCTGAGTGCCGTCCGTGTGCCGCTCCAAGCCTGGGGCTCACAGCCTGAGCTGTCGCTCGTGTGGTGCTTGCCCTCTGTGGGGAGTAGTAGGAGGCTGGCTGACACATGGGGTCCAGGACGCTATCCTCAGCAACCAGGGCCATGGGCTGGCAGCCAGCAGGTAGCACAGCCTGCCAGCGGTGACCCCAAGCCTGTGGCCAGGGCAGCACTGGGGTAGCCAAGGGACAGAAGTGGGTCTGAGTCCAGGAGTGCGTGGCACCACTTGGTACAGACCTGAGCACTGGAGAGAACATCGTCTTCTTCCCATCAGGGTATAGCGACTGCTTCGGACAGGGGTCGGAGCTGCTCTTGAAGGTGAGCCTCTTTATGACTCATTCTAGCCCCTGGTACTTGGGGCCTCACTCAGGGAAAGACGTGGGGCATTTTCAGCAGGACTCTCCTTCCCCCAGGAGGTGGGAAAAAGGGGAAAGGCCCACTCAGTGCTTATCCCACGAGAGAATGGTTACCTCTCCACACAGTCCAGCTGGATACTGGTCCTTCTCCCCAGATGGGCACACCTCACTTGGGCCCTCTCAGATCTGGGAGAGGTGTCCCCAGTTCTACATGCTGCAAAGCTTATGGCTGCAAAGCTACCTACAGGGAGCCCCTGGGCAGGGTTAGTGAGGTGGAGAAAGCTGCAGAGGGATGACCTCAAGTGGTCATCAGAAAGGCGTCTGGTTTTGAGACCTTTCTTCCTTCAGCAGTGTTCCTGGAGACCCCCCTGCATCCAGGCTCTAGGGCTGCAGACTGAACAAGACAGGCCCTTGCCTCTCTAGGATATGAAGCCTTCTTCCAAGAACAGCACAAACACCCCCAGAATATTGGCGAGGCCGGGGCCAGGCTGAGGCTGTGGGAATGTGGGCAGGCCTCTGGAGCAGGTGGGTGGAAGAGCAGCAGGGAGGCTGTTGGCAGAAGGAGCTGGGCAGCCTGTTGGGGAAAGGTAGGTGGAGGAGCCTCCAGTGGACAGCAGGGTCAGAGCGTGAGGGCCCTGCTGTCCACGTGGAGCCAGAAAAAGGACCTCACTCCATCTCTCTGGTCTCCACTTCCCTCATCTGTAAAGAGACTGCCAGCACCTTCCTGTGACGCTTAACATTTGTCTCCTGGGCCCCCTCACCGTGTCCATCAGAAAGTGGTAACGATCTGGTTAAGCAAGTTGGGCTGCTGACATAGTCCATGAAGGACCTGACCCTGACTTTTTGACCTTGTCAGCGCCAGTTCCACTGGGGAATGAGACCCTGCCCTCCCCTAGAAAAGCCCAGCAAGAGAGGGAGCTACAAAAGGCCCTCCTTTCAAACTATTGAAAGGGGAGGGAAGGATAGGGGTGGACAAGGTGTGGTGTTCGGACCTCCACTCCCCTTTCTTAAGCAAAGCCCCAACTCTTGGGCTATGGGGGTGCTGCTTAGCTGTGGGGACCCTAAAGGGTGCCTGCTTCACACCTCTTGTCCTATCTGGACCTGTATTTCCTAACCAAATTGCTGGGGGCTATGGAAGGGACAGTAGGCCTGGGCCCTGCCCCTAGGGAACCATCCCTCCAAGAGAGTCTGGGGGAAGGGGCAACAGTGTGAATGGCACCACTTAGGCCTCCAGCTTAGCCAGTGCCCCCTGCCCTCACTCCCACCCTCCATCTCCCTCACTGATAGCCTTGCAGGGTTGCTGTTTAGAGTTGGCCACCCTGAAGGCAGGGCCCAGCACCAAGAAAGGCTCAGAAATGCTTGCTAGGGGAAGATGGCGGTGTGAGCAGGGCGGCAGAAATCTCCTCCCAACACTATATTTATCTACGAAAACACAGAAAATACATCTATTCCTAAAAGAGAGACGAGAATACACAGGAAAGCGCACAGCGTGCAGCTACACCCGAGAGGACTCGGCACCCCAAGAGGCGGGTAAGATACGGAGCCGCGACCTGGCGGGACCCGAGCCCTCCCCCACCCCAGCGCACCGGCGGGAGGAGAGGATTCAGAGCCGGGAGGGAGTGGAAGTACACCCCGCGAAGTAGCCAGCCCCGGTGATCTGCGCGGGGAGCGCTGACCCACATCGCGCAGTGCAGCGGAGATTGGAGAGACAGAGGGGCAGGATCTGAGCGGGGAACGCGCCAGGGGGCTTGCAGCCGGCTCCCGGGAAGGAAAAAAAAAAAGCGCGCGCTTTCTTCAGCGGTCTTAAAGAGACAGGAGCCCAGCGGAGGAGCCGGATCGCCCCAGCACACTCAGCCCAACAGGCTGGGGGTCCTGGGGAGTTTCAGACGCCTTAGCTGGCGACTGAGGAAGCGTAGCCATACTTAACACTTCTCACTGAGATCAACAGCCTCCTATTCGTTCCCACCCCTGCCAGAGCGATAAAGGGCCCTGCGGAGCGGCACAGTCACAGCTGTGGAATAGTGGCGCAATAGCGCCACCTAGAGCATTCCCACAGAATCTACGTCCGGTGGGCATTTTTTTGTTTTTTTTTGTTTTGTTTTGTTTTGTTTTTGTTTTTGTTTTTTCTTTTCTTTCTTTTTTTCTTTTTTTTCTTT